>JAVQJL010057609.1:0-10129 GCA_036024295.1 Nannoperca obscura
CATCTGGTGTGTGAGTGACTGTAGTTACATGGAGAGCAATACTCCCATCTTAATTAGAATAAGACCTGGTGGACTAGATTGGAAGAAGTTGCTTGTTTTAGCTTGTAAAACAGTGAACAATAAGGAACTGACCAAAACAAACTGTTCCTTTAAATGTGAATTCAAATGTTCTAAATGTGCCACTTTTTTAAATAAATATAGTGAATTGTGGGAAGTGCACTTTAAAAGAAATTGGACCCCCTGATGTCTATACCATGGTTACACCCTTGAATACATACAAATAAAATACAAAATTTGGAAGTGATATTGTCTTCACTCCACCAGTCCGATCAGTTGCAGCGTCCAATAAATCATCGATATCCAATAAGGCATAAGTTGGCTGCTCAGATACCCCTTCTCTCTCATCAAAGCATAAAAAGGAGCTTTGAGACAGCCTTCAAGGTTGTGGAACAGACCAACCTCCGGTTCAAGCAAGGATCGAGGAGCAAGGAGATGTCAGTACTTGATGGCTGTTTTCTAAACCACCTACTAGACTAGCAGTACGTACTGATTAGGCCAAAATATAGCATGCAGTATGCAAAAAAAAAAGCAACATCTGGAGTATGCCAGAAATATCCAGATGTTGTACTGATTCAGTGAAAATTCAATGCAACTTACTGCAACACATATTCCATGTGAGCAAAAAATGTATATTAATGCAATATGTGAATTAATAAAAAGTTTCTAACCAACAATCAAACACTTACTTTCGTCCGCCATGTTTCTGCATGTATGACATCAACTTTCATCAAGTCTAGTACCAAAATTATTCAGACTTTCCAAGTTGATGCTCCGACATGTGAGGGAGCGTTTACATAAATTTTCCCTGTATGGAACAAATGTTTCCCATTATTAGGGCTCCACTTGAAAGCAACATGCATTTATAAAAAGGCGAGACTTCCCATTAACTAACCAATAGGTGCATAGTACACTTTGATAGGTCGCTGCTTGTAAACTCTTCATTCCCGGCAACGCTGTCCAATAAGATGTATGATCATTCGTTTTGTCGCGCCCCTCCCTCCCTCCCTCCCTCCAATCAAAACACTTTAGTTCAATAAAGCTCTTTCTGATAGGCTAAAGTGACGGAAGTAACCGGGCGATTTGCAAGTTATGAACGAAGGAGAGTTCTCTCTGACCAATCAGCGTTTAGGACGTAGACGATGAGCTTATAAATGACAAGGTGACAATCTGTACTATCCTACATTCATTGACTGCCGCGGTGTGCGAGTGAAGCTATTCCCGGACCCTCCGAAAGCCCTAACAAACCGGTAACATTTACCTTTCATAGCATGCTCGCGTGTACTCTTTGGTTAGTAATATGGGTGGCATGGGAGTTTAACATTACAACTTAACTCTGTGAGTCTTCAAGAAACGTTAGTAAAGCTAGCTGGCATTGGCTAACACTTGTAGCCAGCAAGCTAGGTCGGCCATTCAATGACTTGGTTCGTAAGAATGATTCTGAGCCGATTGGTATAGGTGTTCTTGTTTTACCTATGTGACGGGTAATGGAGCAGTAGTAACATGAGTGCCTTTCCGCCAGCCGTTGTGGTTCTCGAACTGCCGGTGCCAGCAGCGGGTCTTCCACCGGACACAGCTCTGCAAGCTCCGTTGACAGACAGTTGAATTTAAAATGTCTGACACTCTGGGCCTACCGTGCTCTGGATCAGTCCGCCGCTGCAAGGACATCCCTGTCGGACACCTGCGGTGTCATGTCGGCCCACGTCATTGCACTACAGCACGGTTAAGTTTTATTGTAGCAGCGGGTGCACAGTGGCTGCTTACCAGGCCCAATGTGACCGTCTGGGGCTAATTTTTGACCTTCAAGTCTGCAGACTGGTTAGCTTAGCAACTTAGCTTAGCCCCGGCGCTTCCCCTCTGATACGAGGACAGTCAGCCAAACCCAGGTCTAAACAGTTTACACAATTATCCAAGCTAACCTTAATTCTGGCCTTGCCAGAAATAAAATCGTAGGGGTGTTAATACTGATATATACTCCAGTCTTCAAGGACTCGACTAATGGCGCCTAAAAGTGGGAGTGTTGAAGCCATTCATTCTGCAGCATGTGTGGATATTTAGCAGTTTATCTCTAGTTGATCCTTGTAATAGTCTATGCAATTGGATTAGCCCCTTGGCTGAACTGGCCAGAAGCAACAGACCAGACTCAACCCACTTGTTGCCAGACTTGACCTTTGAACAGCGCTACCCTAGATTCTCCTTTCTATGATCAGGGCATTTATCCTGAAAATTATTTTATTCCATATCCACAGGAAACCTATTTACACAAGTCTGTGTGCATACTTTGACCCTGGGCTGTGAACCTAGGGTAACTTCTCTGTATAGTAAAACTCTGAAACCACACTATGTCCCAAAGCTGTCACCTACAGCTCTTTGAATTCCCGTTATGTCAGACTTGGCAAGACTGCACAATCCTTGTTTACCCTTTTTTAAATATTTTTTTAAATTATAAATTCCTTAGACACCAGAGTTATAAACCAGTAGTCCTTGTGAAGTGAATACATCTATCACTCGCACTAAAATGTATGTGGTTATACAGGTTTGCTCCCTAATACAATAGTATAGTGTCTCAGGTTCAACTCCATAACGTCCTTTTTTATATGTTCACCTTGTATTTGTCTTCCTATCTTACTAGTTGCACTGCCTATAACTAAACTTCCAGGTCTGACTCCTGCAGCAGCCTTTAGCCAGATCACTGGATCTGCTTCTTGATCAACCATAAGTGAAGTGTGCAGATGTAAAATGTTTCCTCTCTCCTCCAGCTTCCAGCCATGTATGCCTGCGCCAAGTTTGTCACCTCTCCAGCTGTGGTAAGTCAGCTGTTTATACTTTTTGGGCAGAATATCCTCAAGTCATATAAATGTATACTTGTTGCTGCATTGTTTTAAGGTTTATAGCTTTGAAAACTGGCTTACTTACTGATATTGGGGGCCCCCCTTTTTCAACCCAACTGGTCAAGGCAGATGAGCGCCCACCTAGAGCCTGGTTCTGCTCGAGGTTTTTACCTGTTAAAAGGGAGTTTTTCTTGCCATTGTCTCCTAGTGCTGCTCATGGTGGGATTGTTGGGTCTTTGTGTGTGTGGTCTCCACCTGCTCCATGCGATAGAGTGCCCTGAGATAACTTTATGATATGGCGCTATATAAATAAAAATTTAATTGACTATGAGCATCAGCAGTTAATTGTGGAGCGTAATGCAGCTGCTGTTTTGTGAAGGTACTTTCAGTTAAGCAAGTTTAAACCAACCTCACTCATTCAACTTGAAATGTTGAATTTCATTGGCACGAGTCCAGAGTTTCAGGGCTTTTGTGTTTGGCATCCCCATTTGTCTTCAAGGACACAGATATGAATGACAGCCATGTTTGGCCCGTGCTCTTTAAGACCATTGTACAATTAGTGGCATTTCCATGTCAGCTGACCCTGCAGCATGTAGGCTGTCTTAGTCCTGGAGGTGTTGTGGAGGACAGGTTATTTACATCCAACAGTGTTGAGCTGGACAGGCAGAACATCACCAGAGTACAAGCTGAGTCAGTGTAGTTCTAGGGGGTGGCCTAATGCAGAAATGCTATTAAGGCCACTTTGCCATCAATCGGTAATGTTCACTGCTTTGCAAAATTGCCTGCAATGGGCTAATTCTTGCTAGAGATTATGGGATGGATGCCACGCTAGAAACAATATAGCAAAGTCTCTGCAGATTGACAGATCTACCTGTGGAAATCTGACTCTGCAACAGTGGCAATCTTGTCATTTGAATTGTAATAATCATAATGTTGATTAGGGGTACTGGTAGTCCTTTAGGCATTTCAACAAAATCCAATGCCTTTTTTTTTTTTATTAAGTTTATTATGCCGTGTTTCTCCTTAAATGATAGTTACATTTTACTGTATTTATTTAATTAGGTAGTTTGTTAATCACAACCTGCAGTCTTTGAAAACAAAATCATCTTGATGCACTTCCTTCATCTCACCTGACATCTTGTACTATTTCCACCCCAGGGAAGGCTTCAAATTCAATATTTCAATATTTTAAATAACAATAATCTTGCCACTGGACTGCCAAAAGGCTGCACTTACAAAGATGTTAAAGCATGCCAGCAGATTTGCCTTTCTTTTAGCCGTTCTATATACTACTAATTAACCAATTCTAGTAGTTTCAGTTACTTCAGTATGCAGTTAAAGTGAAACATTGAGATGGTGGTTTCTTTGCAATAGAATATGCATTGTGGAAATGCACATATATTCATTTATTCTTTTTTTTGTATTGTCTGCAGCTGCGTGGGGGGTCCAGAGTCCTCGCCCGGCCAGTCTCCGTCTCCCTCTTTAACAGACCTGAAGCCACAGTGGAGCAGCAGGTCAGTCCTGTCGCCTTCAATCATCCTGCAGTAGCTTTAGCCCTCTATAAAAATCTAATAGTGTCGCTTTGTCTCAATGTTGATATACAGTCAGATGTAGTAAAATTGGCCTGTTATAGGGGTAGCTACCTCAGTATAACTGTACTGCAAAATCGTCGTGTTTAGTATTAAGATAATTCCGCCCACATAAGACTGAGGCAACTGATATTTGTACAGTGTAAACTCGTCCTGCAGTATTAAGAAACATAGAACTATCTATGAACAACCTTAATGTGATGGTTTACTAATGCTTTACAGCATCACAATTTATCTGCATTTGACTACATCCTGAGGTTTCAGTTCAGTAGGTCAAATGTCACTAAGTGTCTTGGTTGTACCATATAGCTGACTTACTGTGGATACATTAAATGGATGAACTCCATAAAAGTCAGCTGATGCAGCAGTGGCATTTACTGTATGTCTCCCTCCTCTCCAAGGCCCTGTTGCCAGTCAGCCGGTCTGCAGTCCTGACCCGCTCCTTCCAGATCAGCGCCGTCTCCAGGGACATCGACACTGCCGCCAAGTTCATTGGTGCTGGAGCTGCCACAGTGGGTGTGGCCGGCTCAGGAGCTGGAATCGGAACAGTGTTCGGCAGCCTCATCATTGGCTATGCCAGGTGAAGTGTTTCCTCCTGAGCAGTTTCAATGCTTTTATCTACAGCACCCGTGTGCATGTGCCATCCCTGATATCACCATCTTTAGGTTTTAGAACGGTCTTTGCTCAGCCTAGGATTTAAGACCCGCACACCTCCTCATTCAAATTGACCTTAAACATAATACAATTGAGGCAGTCCGTGACAGATTAAATCAACGCTGATGCATAAAAGCCTTTCCAAACATCTATCAAAGACATTGGGTGTGTGTTTATGCGCGTGCAACGGGACATCCTGCTTCCCACAGAACTTTTATAGTCCCTTACGCTCTTCATGGTCCCATTGAGATGGATTGTAATCTTACCAGATAATATTGATTATTTCCACTGTCTCTGCAAATCTTAAACCAAAAGGAGGAATTTAGTTTCCAAAGGTTCTTTCTTGACTTTGCAAAATAGTAATTTGACACAATATTCCCAAATCTCAATCACAAGCTTTTTTTCATTTAAAACAAAACCCAAGGCCATAGCACAGAGCCCAGCAGGTGTCGGAAACAAACTCATTTGTGAGCACAGGTTAGTAATTATCTCAATTATTAATTTATGCAAATAATCAAGATGTTAAACAATATTCATATTCTATTATACATGTTTTTAAAGGAATGGCAAAGATAACATTAAATAGGCAGACTGATGGTATCTCTGTCCAAAACAAAGCTGCATTCAATCCAAGCTGCTCACTTAGAGCAACTTTTAGGGGTTGTTTTGCACTGCTTTGGCCTCCACATTGTTTTGTACACCATGGGGACTCAAACGCTGGGACAATGATGGGATAGGCTGCTGAGCTACAGAGATTTAAAAGGTGCCCAGCAACTCTACAGGGGAAAGATGAGAAACGTGCAATTTTATGCAAATGTTGTCTGACGCTATGACGACCAGGCGAGAGCCAATCATGCTTGTTCAATTACCACAGAAGCAGAGTTGATTACTGCAACACTTAGCAAGTGGAGTGGTGATACAGGAGAGTGGTGCTGATCAGTCTGCCAGCTCGGGTGTCTTTGTTTTATTATACCAATTTCAACAAGTCATACCATATTTTGATAAAGGCAGAAACAGAAAATGGCTGTTCTGTACACGTCTGTGTGAACGTGCCATTACTGATTGCAGTACTGACCTGCTCTAGCTGCTGTAACAGATACAGACTAGCATCACGCATATAGAAATTCATTTTGAGTGGACCGGGATTAATGGGATAATCTAACAATTAATATCAATAATATGATGGGTATAGCTAGTCCCATCAATATAGAAGCATTGCTACAACTAGCCTGCAGTTAACACTAGGGCTGCTCCTCCCTAACTGACCAGAACAGCCACAACACAAACTTCAGTCTGTGCTGTTAGAATAAAATGATATTTTGTGTGCACAGATCAAAATATTTCATAACTAGCCAGCATTCAAGTTCTAACTGATGTACATCTACAGTATGTTCCATGTTATGTGTCCTTGGATCAAATTAAAGGAATAGTTAGATTTGACAGCAACAGCTCGGTCAAGGGTAACAATGCGCCTACGAACACCTAAGGCTTGCAAATGGACATGTTCTTAGCTTCTTCGTTAAATATGTCCAAAATTCAAATGGTAAAAACGACCATTTGTTCTGTTTTATGGCGTGTTATGTGCCGGACTAGTTATTGGTCAGGACTGCAAGTTCTTGATGTCTCATAGTGGATTGTTTTTTTTGTTTTTTATCTTTTTAATCTTTGGGCAGGGCTATGTTCATGCTAAGCTAAACTAACCCACACAGCTACATGTTTACTGTACAGATGAACAAATATGTCCACTGTGCAAGACTGTTTTACAGATGCCTGTCTGTTTGGTTGTGGTCACATTAACATTGAATTAGCCGTATCTGACTGTCTCTCTCTGTGCCCTCTGCAGGAACCCCTCTCTGAAGCAGCAGCTCTTTTCCTACGCCATCCTGGGCTTTGCTCTGTCAGAGGCTATGGGTCTCTTCTGTCTGATGGTGGCTTTCCTCATCCTGTTCGCCATGTAAACCTGGAAACACGCCCACAGCTCCCTTCACTCACCCTTTCTTCCCGGTCTCCTTTCCTTCCTTGTTCCCTTCTCCCTTCCTTCCATCCAGAGGGCGGGTTCCCAGATTGGGAACCCTGAACGAGCTGGTAGGCCATTCCGATCAACTGAAAAATAGGGGAAAATATTCACATCTGAAGGGAACAAACCTCACACCCTATAATTTTATGTTCCTTCAATATTTTTGTTTATCAGAAGTTTTATGTAAGACCTCACTTTGGTTGAAATCTGTCCAGAATAAATGGTTGGGATAACTACAACAGTCTGCAGTGTGTTCAGTCTTTCACTTCTTACCAAATTTATATGAATACATGAAATCAGCCCTGCCAATGCTGACAGTCGACTGATTGGGGCCTGTCTGTGATATTTTTATTTATTTTATTTAATTTCATTCTAATCTGTGTCTCAGTTCCTAGAGTTGCCTGACCCACACTAAATAGCCTCGGGGTCATGCCTCCAACAGGTGGTGGCCCCTCGCTCATTCTACCTGAATTTGAGGGTGGAGTTACACTTTAAGGATGACACAAGTTGGCAGTAAAAAAAGACTGTTCATAAATCATACTTAGCCTTTTTTCATTCAGTGATGCAGGTCTGTACAGTAAAATGATATTAAAGTTTGAAAAAGTAAATGTTCTGTTCACTGTAATATCAGAGTATATCCAATTGATACACAAGATATAAAAGTCAACATTTTCTAACCTCTCGTTTGTTGAAACAAGGACCTGGGCCTTCGTTATTGTAAAGCCATGTTATCCAAGCAGTCTACCAAACCTATATAGTCTAACACAATTCAGCACAAGGCTATGGGTTTGTCTCAATTGAATAGATCCTGTGTGGTCCACTTGGCACTTAGCTATGTCACTATGGCCCTCTGAAAATGTTTTTGCTCATCCCCGTATTACAGTATTTTGGTGGGGTAGGGAGGTACACTACAACGCTAATAAAATTACATATTTGGCAGGTCTTTAGTGTTTGAAATAGGTTTTGATGCCTCAATAAAAAGGGTTCTTAAGATTCCTGTTATCTCACAGTGAAGTAAATTCAAGTTTCTTTATTGTCAATTATGCAGCATGTACAGGACATACAGAGGATTGAAATACCGTTACTCTCAATCCCTCAGTGCAGAAAATACTAAAAAACCAAAACATACCGATACAGTCACCCAAAGAACATACAACAAACAAACCTGGCACAAAGACCAGGCATAAAGAGACATACAGTATCTGTCATTGTGTAGTGCAAGAGTAAGTAAAGAGCAGGGAGAGAGTTCAGCATCCTGACAGCCTGGTGAGGAAGCTGTCCTTCAGTCTGCTGGTCCTGGCTCGCAGTCTTCTTGGACTTTGAAATGAAAATAACTTGAATGGACTTATATTCATCACTGATTTTTCCATTTATTCTTTGATTCAATAATTAAACACGTAATATTTACCGTATCACTTTCAGGAGCATTATTGCAACACCCAAGTCAAAGAGGATCTTTATTTTGAAAGTTCTTACCGGATGTCGCATGTTGGATCATTTCAGAGGAGCTTGACTGGTGAGAAATCAGATCCATAAGTTGCGTTATGTGTGGACTAGTGGTGATGTGGTTGTGTTCAAATCTAATAATCTGACACCTTATTCCTTTAAACGGATAACAACCGGACGGCGAGCTGCTTCATAAGCCGTAGCACGGTGGACGAGGTCATTTTGCTGACGACTTCATACTTTTTTGGAGGCCTGGGGAAAAACACTCAACTTAACGTTAAGCTAAGGATAAGTAGCCACCATGTCGTGGGAAGATATACCGTGTTTTCTGGCCTCGCCCTTACCCAGTGTTTCTGCTCTTTGATCCCACTGGACTGAACAAGCAGAGGTAACTTCGTACTCAGCTGTCAATGCAGCTAACAGTTAGCATTGTAAATTAGTCAACACCAACGGTTTTACTCTAGCTTGCTAGCTTGCGAGCCATGGCGGACAGCTTTGGAGAGCAGTCCAGCGGCGGTGCCCTTGGTTTAGGCGTCACCGGACAGGGCAGCGGAGCATCGCCGCTACCGACTCTGGCCAACTCTCTGCCGGGGACACATTCGGCAGCCAGCGGTGCTCACTCCAGCTCTAACCCTGCCTCCCCGCCTCCTGCCGCGGTCGCGCAGAGTGGCCTAGTGGTGGCCCCAATGTCCGCGGTCACCGCTACCTCAGCCGGTTTTGGGAACACGTTCACCCCCGGCTCCTCGCCACCCGTCGTGGCCGTGTCTCCGACCTTACACGCCTCCTCGCCTCTCCCTGGTGTCGGGCTGGGGGTCGGCGGAGTGGCCGGGGTGGCAGGAGCGGGCCTATTGTCCCAAATCCACGCCACTTCCTGGGACCCGACCCTCAGTACGGACTGGGACAACGAGAAGGCTTCCCAGCAGTGCATCCTGAGGATAAAGAGGTAATAAAAACATTGATAAAACGCTTTTGAAGAATTTTCTGTGTAGTCATATTTGTATGTTGTTGGTAAGTTAAGGCCTAAAATCTCAACGAGGCGAGAAAAAAATCGAAAGTGAAAAGTTTCTGCCATTACTGGAAACCTTTAGGGACTTTACAAATGACAGGGAAACACTTCCGCATTTGCTGTAATTTAGGCAGAAAATACACAGACCATATGTTGAGTGTAAGAAAGATCACCCATTTACTTTAACATACACTTAAATGTATAACACTTTAATTATTGTCTTTAATAGTTGCCATTTTGTTTCATAATAAAACAACAAAAACTCTTAAAGGCCAGTTCACCCAAATTACAAAAACAGTTTGCTTTCCCCTTGTTGTATCCAATCAAGTAGATCGTTCTGAATATAGCTGCTGCTGTGGTTCTGAGATCAATCTGTCTGAGATTTCACTCATACAATGGAGATGGGTAGAATTGTGGTGCTCAGAGCATTGAAAAATTACAATTAAACTTCATATTGGAACTACTTTATACTAAATGAATAGTCCCTATGAAAATTGTGTCCAGGGACCGATATCTTTGTGAGATCTCT
>JAVQJL010057618.1:0-24305 GCA_036024295.1 Nannoperca obscura
TCTCTCTCTCTCTCTCTCTCTCTCTCTGCATTATAGTGTAGAAGCTGATGGGACACTCACTCACCCGCCTTGCATCTCTTAACTTCTGCTATGTGCCTTATCAGTAACACACACATGCACACACAGGGCAAGAGTATGAGCTTTTCACGAGAGTCCAGTGTAACTCAGATAAGACTTCCAGAACAGTTGAGTTCTGTGTTTTGCGCGCACGCACACACCTGCAGGGATGCCTAACTTTGTCAAAGCACTGTCAAAAGCACATGCAACCAAAACTGATGGTCTTCAACATGGACAGCAAGGACGAATGTCAGTCAGTTAAGTACAATTAAGTACCGACAGACCTGCAAAACCTCCACTTACATTTCAAAGCCTGGACCAGCGCCTTGCCGTCTTTAATCAGCTCCTTGATGAACTTGTTGGTCTTGTCCAGCTCCAGCTCGTGGGACTTGAGCCTCTCTCTGAACTGCGGGCTGTCCAGGTAGCAGTCACTGAACTCCAGAGCAGGTAGCCCCATCTTCTCTATCGCCACAACCCGGACGACCCGGCAAAAAAAGCTCCGAACAGGAGGAGGAGGAACAAGATGAGGAAGGAAGGAAGGAAGAAGGAAAGCCTGAGCTACTTCTGCTGCTGCTGGAAATGATGGAAAATCCAATTACAACATGTAAACACCGGGGCGGAGATCCGAGGAGAATGCCTACCTACATAACCTTGCTCTTTCTTTCTTCTTTTTTTATTTATTTAAAGCTAAACACTCAAGTTGCAACAAGCAAGGAGTCCTCCCGTTTCTCTCAGAATGGATGCAACTGCAGCAGTCCGACGTGGAATATCTTTTTAAAAAGTCACAGGAGAGTGAGTGTTCGGTGGCCGGGTGAAAGAAAGCAAGTGTCCAGTTGCTCAGGTAAACCGGCGCTGCATTCCTCTCGACCAAGTCATTGTGGACCGGACAGAGTCAGCCGGAGGTCGAGGAGGTAGAGAGGGAGGGAATCAGCTAAAAAAAAAAAACGACAACAAAACTAGGCTGGTAAATGCGGTGTCTTCCCTGGGCGGTTTTAAATGAACTGCTTTCTCCTCAGCCCCGCTCAGCTCAGCGCTGCAAACCGTAATCAACCTACCCCGACACGGATAATATCCTGATTGACGCCTCTCTTGGCCAATCAGATGGCCGGGGCTTGGAAAGCTGACGGTCCGGGGTGGGTGTTCAGTGAGCTACTCTGGAACAGAGACATATTAAAAGAGAAGAGGACTCACTCTGATCTTTCTTCTTTTGCCAGAAAGAGTTTGGGTTTGACAACTGCATCAGGTGCAACCAGTGGTGGATACTGTATTTAAGTACAGTTTTATGGTACTTGTACTTTACTTGAGTAGGCCTATTTCCATTTTATTCTACTTTATACTTTTACTGTTTTTTAATATCAGAACAAAATATTGCAGCCTACTTTTATTCTACTAAATGTATTTGAAAGCTTTAGTTACTAGTTACTTTGTAGATTTAGATTAACGAGACAACATCATCACCTAATAAATTATTAGTTTTTAGGAAATGAGTGAATTAGGTATATTAGACCCACTGTTGTAAAAGCTCGCCCACTCAGGTCTCATTACTCACTGTTCCCTCAGCACCGCTTTTTCGTCTGTATTTGTACAATGTGTTTTCCTCCCCACTCATCCCATCTTTGACACATGGTATTATTACTGAATCTCTTTTTCCAGGTGCTTCTTCCTTATCTGTTCTTCTGAAATGTATCCACTCCAGCCCATGTGTAAATCGTCTGCTTCTGATTTTAAATATTTACCGTGTGATTCATTAAACTTTGGAACAATCTGACTGAACCCTGCTTTTTGTCACTCTGTCCACCGAGCACTCGTCACTGCTTCCAGAAATCAACTCGAGGATCAAGCCAGTATCTGATGAAATAATCAATCACAAGGCTTACCTTTACCAGCTGCAACATTAAAGCGATGTACATGTTAATGCTTCACTAATTATAATCCAGTGATAAAATATACAGATGGTGAAATGAGCAATTCTGCATGATGACTACTTTTACTTTTGGTACTTTAAGTATATTTGTATGCAAATAATTTTTTACATGGAACAAGCAAGCTAGCATAGTAAAGCTAACCCAGTTGAAGCATCTTCATGATTTCCTATAAATTGTGTTGGGGGGGTGGTGATTAACATTTTAAGATGGGGATTCCCAGACAGCAGCTGCACAGTTAAAAATACTGTTGAGTATTACATCACTGCGGGCATAAGCAATCTTTGCATGCAGCCTGGTTGGTGGGAGGAGACGCTGATGTCATTTCAGCCAGAGCGGGGAATTTCTGTAGAAAGGTATCTGCCTTGGATTAAAGCTTCGATCGCTCTCTGGCGCTCTCTGTTGGCACGAGGCTGCACCGCAACACATTTCTATTTCTTTTGTCAACTTCGAGGGACTTCTTTCACTCTAAAATGATTTTTATTCAAAAAGGACTCTTTTGACTTGTGACGCGAGAGGACAGCCACAAACAAATTATTTTAAGAAGACAAATAACATAAACCTGTTATTAGGGCAAACAGCCTGAATCTGCTTCACGCTAAATTCAATTGTACTGATTGTATATTTAAGTTACTGCCATCAATTTTTTTTTTTTACATGTATATCATTCAGACATAGTCACAGTTTGTGTTTGTGGTTATTGTGTGAAAACAGCTCCGATCTGGGCGTGCTACTTCCTCTGTCAGCCCACAGCGTCTGGTGGCTTGCTCATTTCTCCACCTGTCACCATGTCTGTGGTGTACAGCCATTTACAGGAAGTCAAAGTCTGTTGTTTCTGTATGAAGTCTGACATAGTTCAAGAACCAGAATGCACCCGTTTATAGTCAGGTACATGTGGGAAACACAGTACCCGCGGTTAAAAAGAGATGGTGGGTCTCACAAAATCACTGATTCTGAAGAAACAGATGTTTCAAACATGGGATGAGGAAACGTGATGTCCACAGTTAAGTGACAATTTCACATAAATTCAAATATAAGTATCTGGTATATTTTTAGAAACACAACAATATGATACACTTTGAATGTGTGGCAGCCTAAATCAAATTGTTACGCCCACAGTTTTATCATGTTATCATTTATCTGAAACAGGTAACATAACATCACTTCTTGTAACTTGTCTATGGAAAACGTGATAGATTTTTTCACAAGCTGTTTTTTTTCTCAAAATGCAAATCCATTTAATTTCAAAATACAGGTGAAAGTCATGTTCAGTAATAACACACTATTAGTCCCTGTATGAGCTCCTCCTGATCTATGTTAGAAAGAAGTTGTCTCCAGTCCTTCGACATAAGTCAAATCTGTAGTTTGGGCACAGCGGGCACATTGAAAAGATTATAATTTTTGCTGTTTTTTAAATGATGCTGACCTCTGAAGGACGGTCCATTAAAAAGTGTATTTACATTTGAATGTATTCATGGCTTTTATTAATATCAGTGTTCAGATTCTTTATGGCCATCAAGATGCCGTTGATTAGATTTCTCTTGTCCCTCTAATCTAATTTCATCCTTTGCATTACCGTCCGAAAGCTTCCTGTTGAGAAAACATTAACATATTTATCGACGTGACAGCTAAAAATATCTACGCAGATTTCCATTTCCTCTGTATTAACATGAAACAAATTACAGCTAACAGCCTGAGTTCTCCATCCCTTCAAAACTAAGATATCCTCCTCAAGTTTCAACTTTGGTCACCTTAAAGTTAGAAAAAATGTCCCACATTGTAGAATAATCTCACATTTACTGTAGCAAGCCATAATCTACATCTGTTCCAGTGCACTATCACAGGTATTTATGAATCCAAAAGAAAGGATGGCTGCATATTCATCATTTTATAGGCATTTGCTCGTAGATCTGCAGCTTTAAAGCAACAGCTGGTTCACGAGGTTCCCTTTTACTCCAGCAAGGTGCCAGTTACACCAGTCTCTCTCCTCCTCACAGTCTTGCTTCAAAGTTGTCCATCCAATGTTGCATTACTTTCTCTCCCCTTTTCATCTTACAGGAGGACAGTGAAGCCAGAGACCCACATGTGTCGTATTCTCAGCCAGAGGTGTTTCCACCATGTGGGGGTCAGAAGCTATCTTTCTGCCCCAAGCATCTAGGCAGATAAAAATAGGACACTGGACGCTCATTTCTGAAAACAATATCCTGCCACTGCAATGAGTAAAATCGTTGTAGGACATTTAAATTAAATTCACCAGGTGGACCCAAATGCAACTCCAAATGAATTCTAATATTACGCCGCATATGCCGGATGGGAAAATAGGTCACACTTTCCCCATACCATTCTTTATAAGGGGATACTATGTCAACAGTGTGAAAAAGAATCTGAGTCTGAGTGTCTGTGCACACTATACTCACTGATTAGTGTCTCGCAGCTCCCTAACAATGGTATAAAAAAAGCAACATGTCATATTGAGATATTGTGCAAAGGGAACTAAAGTGTTATTGTGATTTTACACCTTTACTTTGTTTATGGTAATGTTTTATTGCTAGAATACACACCCAGAGATTTTATTTTACTGTGATAGTTGACCTATTCTGCCATCTCCTGGTACTGAGAGGCATTGCAGCCATTTGCAGCAACCCTAATAAGCTCAGAGATGAACAGGTAAGAGAAAAGTAGGTCAAGCTCTCCACTTTTCGGCAGTGTAGTCTTTTCGCTGCACACTCGCAACATGTCTCGTGATTTTACAACTTCGAAATGCTGAGTGATTTTAAAATGAAGATGTAGCGTTTGGGATGAATTATAGAGAGAAGAGATTGAAGTATCCTTTATAGAAGTCAAGAACGAGGCAACCACTGTGAATAATTCACCGAGCCTGCACACTGCTGTGGTTTATTGTCATGCAGGTGCGAGACAGACAGTGAAAGTGTGCAAAAATAGATACTGAGATTGTTTTTTGCCATTTCCATCATTTTTAGAAGTGTCAACACCCCAGAGTGCATTCACTTAGAAAGTTATTATGATGGAGATGACAGGGCTTTGGGAAATGTTTCCTGTAAAGTTATTAATTTCCTTCATATTCATTTATCCTCCTTAGGAGGATTCTCACAATAAGATGTGTGTTATCTTTCATCGTACATTAATACTTGTATATCTTGTTGGCTTTTTAAATGTGAGTGACAGTCTAAAGCACAGTTTGTGTACAGACAGAAACGATCCAGAAAGTGTGTCAGCATTGCCGTTTGCTCGCTCCTGTTTGGGCCCCAGTTACAACACTGCAATCTGAGAGGCGGAGTGTCACTTTACTCATGGTCAGTTCCATTCATTTAAAATAGAAAACTAGTTCTGCCTTTCGTTTCTGAAGAATTTGATCCTAAATCAAATCTGACCTCGTGCCTCTCATGACTGTACCTGTATGTAGGTAAGGTGGGCATTTACTGTATGTGGGATTATTAATTGTCAAATGTATTTTTATTTTTGATGAGTACATATTTTGACTTTGCAGGAATGTGAAGCAAGTCCTGTAATCCTGTAACGTGACCTAACTCTCCTCCACACTGTCGCCACTGGGCCGAGGTACTGGCATTTTGTAAGATTAATTCGGGGAACTGAAGTCATCCTCTTTGACACTTTTATAAATGTTTATATTGTGTTGCTCGCCAGTGTCTCCAGGAGGACACCACTATAAGAATGTATCAGCGCTCAGTCAGAAAGGCAGCCCTGTTCATTTCCAGGCTCTGGCTGGATCCCACGGCCTGGACACTTGCGTCACTCTGTCTGAGTCCCGGTCTCTCTCTCTCTCTCTCTCTCTCTGTATTGTAGTGCGGTAATTTTAGTCTTGACGTTGGCCTGTTAAAATGAGTCCTCTGACGTTATTGGAAGGGGCGGTAAGGTGGTGGTGGTGGTGTGGGGGGTACAGAGGGTACAAATACAGACATACACACTTAAGTCCAGCCACTTCTCTGGTGGAAAAAAGAGCAAGGAAGTTTGCCACACGGGAGCCGGTCTCACCCAAACCTCAGTAAAAACTGAAAGAGGAAGAGAGGGTGACATGCTGGCTCATCAGGGGCACTGTCACATGACTTTCTCACAGGTAGGTGACTGACTCACTAGATAAGAGGAGCCGTGTTGTTTGTGTGGGAATCTAATTGGCTAGTAATCACCTCTGCTGACTCACTAATAACAGATGTCTGATGACAGGGCAGCAAGTTGATACAGATCTTACTTTTTTATTTTTGAGGAATTCATTTAGGTGATCTGGCTTGTATGTGTGTGATTGTGCATGTTAAGGATCAAAGCTAGTCATTTCGAACGTCCTCATGACTTTTAATGACACATCCGTGAATCAGTAATATTGTATTCCAATCAGAACTTTACTTCATCTTCTTCCGATCCAAACATGCACACAGGTTCAGTCTCTCCTCCCACGCATTCCGTACTCTGACCCGGTCAATGGTCGGGCTTTTGACGTCATTCCCACTAGCAGCTCCGTCCGGAGGTCCCTGTGGACCAGTCTGCCTCTCACCCACCTCTCATTTTCTGTAGTGCAACGTTCTTCACGGCCGGCTGTGAGTGGGTAGGCCTCACATTCCTCTTGTGGCTTTGCAGTGGTCTGTCTTTCGCTTTCCTTCTCCCTCTCTCATTCCTCTCTTTCTCCCTCTGCTTCTTATGCCCCTCCAAGGCATTCCAGAGCCAGGCTAGCCTGGCTCTATAGCAGTTGTACTCTACCTCTGGCTACAAATGATAACAAAGACCAAAGTTGTACTGCACCACTGCTGGCTGGATCCTTCACTGCTTTCCGGCTCCTTTTCCATTTGGCAGGACATATTTAATGACAGCCACTGCTGCTCTGGGATCTCTACCTTCCAGGATATTGAAATTACACTGACAGTGTGGCTTTAAAGTGGGCTTGATTGTTTGTTGGAGAAGACAGTTGAAGGGTAAGGCAGGGTAAGACAGACGGATTCCACAAGCAAAAAGATTTCAAGTGTTGTGGCTGCTGGCGAGTTAGTAAAACGTGGCTAAAGCCAACTGAATGCAGGGTGTTAATACAAAATATTTTTGCTTTAGACAATGTGAAGAAAATGGCTCTTGTGTTTCACTTGTGGATTACAATGTCATGTGTTAAACTGTTGCATATACTTATTGGATTACTGCTGGCACTCGCAACATTTCCAGCAGGGAGTAAAACCCCTAGAGCAACTTTTCTCTGTCCTTTGTTGTGTCCACGAGTTGTTTATTTTGTTGTGTGGCCTTCCACTGATTCCAGGTGGAAGTTACATCACTGCCATCTGGAAATTCAGTCGGAAAACACGTTTGGTCATGTAGTGGCTCTGCCTGGCCTCCATCCAGATCCAATTCCGATCCGATGGTTCCTTAAAGAATGGAGTACCTTAAAAGGTTGAGAATCACAAATACGTACGGAGAGAGAAAATGATTGAGGGAGGACTGGGGAGGGGAGCGTTTCCTGTAATCATACCATGAAAGCGGAGTTGTCCTCCCCTTCCTTTTTTCTCTAGTGTCTCAGACACAGCCCAGGTGACATGAACGGTGAACGCGGTGGATCTCCTCTGTCGTTGCAGACAGAAGGACATCCGTCTGCTTCGCCCAGGGCTCAGACTCTCTGCAGGATGTCTGAGGGAGACGTTACAGTGCTGCCTTTCGGACCTGCATCTCTGGACATGTCCAGGCAGGAGCACAGGACACTAACCAGACTGTACAGCCAGAACGGAGGATACCACCTGAAGATTTTACCAGATGGAACTGTGAGTGCCGACAGGCAGGACAATGACCCTTATGGTGAGGAAGGAATTTTTCTGTCTTTCTTTTTGATGTATTGTTATTGAGTCTTTTTACTAAAACTAGCTATATTCTGTACATGTAATATGTTTTGGTTAGAAGTTATTTTTGGAAACTGATAACTGGGCTTGTTATGACTGGCTCATGACTGTGTTAAGTTAATACGAACTGTTAAAGTAATTATAAGTACTTACCCTGTGCACACATTCAGACATGGCCTGAAATGATCCCTGAAAAGAATGCTGGGAAAATCTTTATTTCCAGAGAAAAACAATGGTTATATTGAGTTTTTAGCAGGTTTTTTTTCCACTTTATCCTTGGAAAAGCAACAAAATGAGTCGTGTAGCTGTGTTATGTAGAACAGTGTCATTATGTTTGTGTCACAGACATCCTGAGGCTGAAGGCTGTGAGCGTGGGAGTGGTGGTCATCAAGGGCGAGATGACAGGCAGGTACCTGGCTATGAACAAAAATGGACGTCTCTACGGTTCAGTGAGTTTTTACATTTTGGAGTTTGTTTATTTCCAGCAAAACACAGAAAAATCACAGTGCCAAAGGATGACTAAAGGACTTTTTTTGCATAATATAAATCCCTGTGAGCAAAAATGTGTAACTGGGACGTATAAAGCAACAGATAAGTAACACAAGGCATTAAGGAATTATAGATTTGTCTTGTAGATTCTTATTTCCATTATTCAGCATTTGTCTTTACTCCATACTGTTCTGTTGCCGTGTGTGTACATTCACACACATTTACAGGAAGAATTAGAAGACTTGCAATAAAACAAACTTTCTTCTGCTCTTTTCTTTTCTCCGCCTTTTCTTTTTCTTGTCTCAGCAAGCAGTGAACGATGAGTGTTACTTCCTGGAGAAGTATGAGGAAAACCACTACAACACATATTGCTCTCAGAAGTACAACTGGTATGTTGGGCTGAAGAGGAATGGCCAACCCAAAGCAGGACCAGACACCCACCAGGGTCAGAAGGCCATTTTTTTCCTGCCAAGGCCTGCAGGCAACATGTAAAGCAAGACGGTACCAGGAACCATGGACACAAAGTATCCCATTAAAGATCACTTAAAATCAGTAGAGTAGGACGGTAAAGCCTGAGGCAAACACATAATTCTGTTTTTATAGGTAGTTCAGGCTCTATTTTAATGTTAATAACCTAAATGTTTGTTTATTCCTCTTGTGCAGGGAATATTCAGTCAGGCTGAGGAGCGTAAACTTGTATCATTAGCCAATATTCAGAATACTTTCTACCAATAAGCACATATACACCCTCTCCCTGCAGACGGAAAATTTGTGCGGTATCAGTGCATGTCACTCTAGACAAATAGAAGTTCTCTTTGAAGCCCAGTATGAAATACCACTGCAGGAAGTCAGCAATGGACTGCTTTCACACATAAATAGTTTTACAATTGATCACGTCTGGCACAAAGGAAACATTGAAAAAACAACCATGTGGTGTTGAATTCAAACTCAAGCAAACAAATTCTACAGTGCAAGGAATAATAGTATTGTAATATAATTATTTTAGACCCTCGCTTAATGGTACTTCAGTAGAGTGCAGGTCTGCTGACTTCTGAATGACTGACCATCTTTCTAGTAACTACTTTTAATCTTTTCAAACCTGTTTGATGCCTGTTCTGTAACCACTTGTGCTCTATGTGGAATGTCAGCTATTTCAAAAGGTCATTTTATGAGAGCTATGAACATTTCTTCATACAATATTAAAAATGTCTGTTGCTGGGGATAAAACAGACTAAAGCTTTAAACATCAAAGTGTCCAAGCAAGGATTATAGTTTCAATGTTAGGTTAATGAACAAAGTTGATACAGTCCTTATGTGCGTGTTCAGCTGATAGTCTTCAAAGCACATGTGAAGGAAGTGAAGTGAAGTTATAATTAAGTTGTATCTTAAGGGAAATGAGGAACCAGAGAAGATTTAACATCTTGGTGACAACAACTTAATTGTGTTGACAAGTGTGGATTATTTGACTTTGGTCATAATGAGGCACAGATGGACCAAATATTGACCATTCTGTCCTGGACCACAGAAGTCACAAAAAGTTTCCTTTCACTGGGAAAATGGCTCGGCTTCACAGCCCAATAGCTCTTTCTGCAAACATTTTTGTTTTTTTGTTGAAACAAAAGTTACTGTAACATTATACTAGGTTAAATTACTATTGTGGATATTAATTTATGAAGCTTTAGTGCTAATACAGTTTAATTTTACTGCACATTGTAATGGACATGTTTCAAATAAAAACATACATACACAGTAAAGGAGAAAAAAGGTCATGTAATCACCTTTTCACAAAGTAATACATATTGTATTAAGTGTATTCAAATGTATGAAATAAATTCATTATCATCCATAACATTTTTATAGTATGTTTGATTTATTGTAACTAGGATTATTAATTTATTAACACATGTGAATAAAAGTTTATAACTGGACACATGTATCATTAAAGGTTTGTCCAATGTCAAGCACATCTGTAGCTAATCAGTTTGCTGTGTGTGTCTGTTTGCAGCAATGATTGTTCTTTGGTCGATTCTTTGCTTTTATTAATTAAATACACTCTTACAGGTGTTTACCAGAGACATGTTTCTCCTCATGACGCAAGCATTAGAAATAATAACGTTTGGCCACAAGATGGAAGCATTGTTTTACGTTCATAGGTGTTTCACTCAGGCTGGCTTCAAAAGCTCCAGTGTTTTAGACTCTGTTTATTATCATTTTATTATCAAGAGTTTTACCAAATCCTAGTAAAAATCAATTATAAATCAAACAGGTAAATCTAAGAAACCATAAAGTTGCTGTCACTAGAGTTGGGGTAGGGTGAGGTGAGGGCGGGGGGGGGGGGGAGGGTGTCACTATGTGAAGTGAATCTTTCAGTACTTTAAAAGCAATGAATTAGCTTAATCTGAATTTTGATCCATCCCACAATTTTTTTTCATACCATCCATTGCTGGATTGTGCATGTGTTTTCTACAATAAACCATTGTATTAACTGAAAAGAAATCTAAACTTTTTGTCTTAACCCAAGCAGCCATACAAACGATCTGCCAGAATAAAATAGAGTAAAAAAAACAAGTGATTTATATCGGAAAATATCTTATCAAAGAAGAATCTGACCAAACATTCAGTGTCATCTTCCTGTACTTGTTCAGCACTTAAAAAGTAATATGGTTGCAGCCTTCAGGACTCTGTGTATGAGGATGTCAGCCGAGTTAATGTATCTAATGTCTAAAAAACAAGTTTCAGTGAAGGCTTGCTGCTTTCCAGTTGAAATTATTGCATCCGTAAAATTGTGACAGATGACACCAGCACAACGCAGAGAAAGACCTCCATTCACCCCGATCAAGTATTTTCAACACATTTTTGGAAGCAATAGCATTATTCATCTAATCCACACTTAATGTGCAACGGCTGAATCAGAACATGGCCTGAAACGCTGTTTCAGAGGCCAACGTGCCAGGAAAAAGATCCTGGAGGAAACACTGGAACGTGGTTTAAGATGTTTGGGAGGACTGGAGTTGATTCATGGCTCCAACAAGTTCCATATTATTGTGGGATTTAAACAGAGTTGGCAGGGGACAATACAGTAGGATTATTATGTTTCCAAGAGTGTGACAAATTACTGTTTTAAATTGAGCAATAGTTCTACATTTTCCAATTTAATAAAATTACTTTTTTAAAATAACCCCCCAAAAAACAGGTAGGTGTGTCTTACTTGAAGACGCTGACCGGGCATGCTGCTGCTGGTGGACAAACATTGACTATTACACAACCAGTGACCTCTCATTTACAGGACAGTCTCTCTCCTTCTTTCCACCAGGCCACCCTATGGAGCAGCACAGCACGCACACACGCACACACACACACACACACACACACACACAAACCTGGTTGGCCACTGGCCTGCAGGGCTGTGCAGGGCAGGAAGGGAATCATTCACTGTAAACTGAACAAGGACTGGCTTCCTCTGGGAGTCCCCTAGCCTGACAGCAGCCAAGATCCCTGCAACACAAACCACTCTAGTGCACCCACACACACACACACACAAGCACACACACAAGCACACAAAGATCATTTAGTACACACCCTGGAACTGGGACACATTCTCTCATCTGTTACTCCTCTCTCTTTCCTCAATTTTGTCTTTCTTTACTCTCCCTTCCTGCCTGTCTCTCAATTTCCAGCCTCCTTTAACCTCTGTCTCTGTCTTATTGCTTTCTCCTCATCATTTTCTCCCAGCATCCTCTTCTCTCTCTCTTTCTTCCACTCTGCTAGTAGAGAGGAAGAAAGGCCATATATATATATATAGAGGCTATATATATACCTTCCGGTCTACATTTTCTTTGTCTCTTTTATGTTATCCGCATATCTCACCAGGTTTTTGATATTTTCAAACCCTACTTTCTTTCTATTTCTCAATTTCCTTCCTTTTAATTCTTTAATCAGAGAAGTACCCTAATTTGAGATCTCCAAAAGACCCTGGATCTGTTGAAGAGCTCCAACAAGTAGATTAAACAATTTTTATTGTAGCCTTCATTGTCTATCTCAACAAACAAGCCACGAAGATAATAATAATTAAGTCCAAGGCTTCCTTAAGCTTAATATTTATAAAATAATGACCCGTTTCTTTGGATAAAAAAAAGCCTGAAGCCATATAGTTGCTCCACTCTGCCCCTCTGCGCTTCTCCTTTGCTCTCATCCTGTTCTGGTGGCCTCATCATGAAAACAGAGATGCTTTGTCAACGTTACTCTATGCATGCTATTCCCTTCACCTTCCTCCTCCACACAAGCAACCACTCACACTCACACACACACACACACACACACATACACACACCAACTAGAATGGAAACAGGGGATGCATATCCGTCAGCTGATCCAACTGGAAATGCTGACACTGGTCTCCCCATCTGCTACTGCTCTCTGAGACAAGAGGGGAGGAAGGCAGAGAGTCGAAGAGAGAGAAAGAAAATAGGGGGACAGAGAGAGCGAGAATTGCCCGGATGCTTGTGGTTGGCCGTACGGCAACTGTTTTCCTAATATGAAGATTTGTGCTGGATAGACACATTCTGCAGGGGTTCCAAACATGCAGCTTTCCCTCAGAGTGGGAGCGAATGGCATTTGTCAACCAATACCCTTTAGGATTTAGCCACAAAATGCAGCACAGTGACACAGTCGTTCTTAGACTGATTAAAGAAGATGAGCTATTACTGTAAAAAGGAGTTCTGAGAGATTTATGGTGTGCTTCATGTTTGACCCTTTCACGTGGCACTCGTTTAGGTGGTCTCTCTCAATTCAATTCAATTCAATTTTATTTATATAGCGCCATATCATAACAAAGTTATCTCAGGGCACTCAATCACATGGAGACCCAACGTTCCCACCATGAGCAAGCACTAGACGACAATGGCAAGGAAAAACTCCCTTTTAACAGGTAGAAACCTCGAGCAGAACCAGGCTCTAGGTGGGCGATCATCTGCCTCGACCATCTCTGATATTTTTATGCCGTATGCCCAGCTTGCTGCACTGTTTTGGCGAAACAAAGCAAAACAAAACAATGAGCCAATGGTTGTTCTGTGCAGTTTTACGTCTCCAATGTGCTTAGAGGCTGAGTTCATTAAAGCTGCCACATTAGAGTTGCAGTAGTTGTAGTATGAAAACAAAGGAATCAATGCAATGAAAGGTTTATTCATCAGCACCAACAACTACTGTCACTAAATTGGGGAAGTACGCTATTTAAAGGAATACTTTGACTTTTAAACAAACAAGATATACTGTAGTGAGCTTTAGAGGTGCTGGTAGATGCTCAGAGCAATGCTGGTTGTTTCTCCCTGCTTAGTCTTTATGCTAAGCTATGCTAACGGACTGCGGGCTCTAACTTCATATAACATCCAATGGCAATCTTCTCATTTAACGCATGGCAAAAAAGCTAATAAGTGTATTTCCCAAATTGTCAAACTATCCCATTAAAGCTGAAAATCAGTAAATTGTGGTATCTCTGTGAGTAGTTTTTACTGTTTGTTTTTTTAACCCAATTGGAAGAAAATAGCTACCCATGAAAACTAATATACTAGTTCAGATGCTGGTGATAAAAATCAAGGTTCCCTTACTAGGTTTTTCTCTGAGCTTTCAACTGTATACACAATATTTTTCTGTTCAGTTGTTGTCACATCACCAATTCACATGATAACAAGTGGTTGCATATGGAATCGTACTGGAATCAGGGCCAACAATTAACTGTAGCCTAGCTGCCACGCTAGTGCTTCAGCAAATATGGGAGAACTGTCATCCATTGTTTTAGTTGAGTAGGCGCACACACACACACACACACTTTGTTGAGACCGGAAGCTGGCCTGTCTTCTTGGCTGTGATGTCTCACATATACAAATACACTCACACACACAGACCAACTGCAGCGATGACGCATGTGATGGTCAAAAATATCCTGAATGGAATAGTTAGCAGTGAAGTCATACCTCGTTCTGCTCCTTTTACCATCCCAGGAATTTACACTATGGATACTTAAACTGCAGGGATTTTTTTTAACACACACTCATTCACGCAGGTACAGACACATTGTATGATTTAAGTCTGGATATTAGTTTCTATGACCCCTTGTGGACACCATGTCAGCTGACATCTTGACCTGTTCCATGTTACTCAGCATCCTATGGGAAACTGAGCTCCGGTACTGCCGGCTGAAAACACCTCTTTATTAGGATGTCTTTCAAAGTTTCTGTGACGTTTTAGACTTCCTGATGACGTGCAGAATGCAGGAAAGGGCCTACTGTTCAATTGTATTGCATTGTTCAAAAGAATTATTCACTTCAATTTAAATATAACTTTAAAATAGAAACCAAAACTTCAGGCACAACATCATGAGATCCACTGAAAGGACGTTAATGATTTTCCAGGAAATTAAGTAAATTATGGCAATGATATTGTAATGATGATAATGATTACTACATACAATTAAATATCAGTAGCATGGGACCCAGATTTTAGCAAAACAATTGAAAATAAAATAGATTCTTAAGTGGGTAGAATTCATATTCCTGTATGCTGTCTTTCATTGTTGTTACCTTTGTGTATTTGATATCTTTAGATGTCTTCATGACCTGATTGGACTTGCAAGTGTAATTTTGTTGTTGAGGAAAATCACAATAAATCTTTTTTGAATCTCATTCATTTTTTTATTCCCTTTAAAAAAAAAAGAATCTTAGAACAAGTGGTGTGAAACAGAAAACATCTAAATGTGTAATGTTTTTAATCAACAAACAGGAACAGAAAGCTCACTCCTCATGCAAAAAAAGAAAATTATAATAATACAGGCATGACTGCACTTGTGTCAAGGACATGATGCAAAAGGCATTACAGTATCCTCTTTTCATTTCCCTGGAAGTTGTCATGGAATAATTCTTATTCTGGCAGTGAATGCGTAAGCAAAGCCATTACACCCACTCGTCTCTGCGTCGCTGCCCAGTCTCCTTTCTGGGAAAGAAACGTCCAAGTTTAACCTCTTATCTCTTCCTCTTCCCTTTCCCCTTCCTGTCATTCAGTACGGGAATATGAAAAAGAGGGGGGAAAACGTGTCCAACTGAGGAAAAAATAGCTCTTTAAACAAACGTTGAGGCCTATATATGGCAAATACTTCACATTCCACACATCCCAGATATATCACAGTGTTTGGTTGTGGCCATGGCCATGTCATTGCAGCATATTGTGGCTTCCTCTCTCTTTCTTTCTGTCTTACTCACTCCCCCATTTTATTCTGTCCCCACTTCCTTTCCTTTCTGTTTTTAGGCAACATCCTTTTTGTGTGTGTGTGTGTGTGTGTGTGTGTGTGTGCCCAGACCAGAAGAGTAGCTATAATTGTTCTCTCGTTGTCCTGAAAGAATGTCTAAAGCAAACCAGCCTTTTGAAGTGGCCCATTGTCTGCTGACCTCAGAAGGTGAGGAGGTGGTGCAGGGGGTGGTGGTGGTGGAAAAGCAGGGACTAATGGAAAGGTGAGCAAATAGGACAGAAGAGGAATGGAAGGAGGAATGGCAATAGATGAAAGAAATCCCACTGCCACATTGCTGACAAGTCTTCACTATGATCAAATTTAAGTTGTTGTACGAGTCAAAAGTCTTTCCACACTAAAATGTTCCGATTGACATCCAGTTTGGTGCCCACATTGTAATGCAAAACAATAAAAAAAAATACTTTAATTGCTTTTGCTGGTCAACCCTGTCTCCTAAAAATTCGGTTTATATACTACTACCAGAAAAAGGGTTAGCCTAATAGAGGAAACGTAATTACTGCATGGATTACGTTCACTGGCGACTGTTTTACTGTTCCAGGAAGTGCTACGTACCGCGGAAAACTTCATAGGGCGGTGGTAAGAATGGATGGTGGGTGTATAAAGCCCTGCATTTATACTCAAGAGTTCATGTCCTGCAGCCCAGTGTTTCATTACGTTTAGGATACAAGAACAATTTGGTTAAGGAAAGATTATGGTGTTAAATGTTAAAAGACTAAATACTAATTGACAATTAAGTTCTTTGAGTTGGGTTAGGGGTTAGGGTTAGGGTTAAATATTTGGATACACACACTGTCTTGAAAACACCAATTAAAACAACTGAATAGCACAAGGAAAATGAAAAGAAAATCTATTAATTATCTGTTTTAGGCAATTTTCAGTTGATAATAAACAGCAGCAAATAGCTTTCTCAACTCTGCTGAACATGTTCGCCATCAGTAGGCTATAGAATGGTATAAAATGGTCTTATCCTTTTAAGTGCACCATCGAAGCTAAACGCAACTCGTTTGAGGTGAAAGCTCCACGTGATCGCGGTTCAAAGTGCTGCTCCTGGGCCCAGATGGACTGCAGCGCCAGCACAGTTTTATGTTTGATTTATAAGGAAACTGCTTCAAGCGCACCCTCAACATTGTTTTACAGCTTCGTGCTGATGCGTCCGGCATACCTGCCCCGGGCTCAGGGCACAGGCAGGTCTTAAAGGGTCAACAGGAGGGGGGAATCTCTCCTTTAGTAATTTTTTAGACTCCCTCTGTTCCGTCCTGCTCTCTCCGCTCCCCTCCCAGAGATTCTGTCTGTATTATTTTACTTTAATTGAACGCCTTGGCTTTGAGTTTCTTGCTCAGAATAGCACGACTGTTACTGTAACATAACAGTGGGAAAGTTAGCCAGCTGTCCAACAACAAAGAGTGAACGGGAGTGAGCTGAATTTCTTTTGAAGATGTTAAGGACACACATATATATTATTTTCAAAATTGACTGAACATTGTCTTCATAATTTCCTATCTGCATTGCATGAATCAGTAATACAACTTAATGGTAATTAAATAACATCTTAATTTACTAGACTGAATTGACCTGTTCAGCCATTAATGTGTAGTGGCTGTGTGTGTGTGTGTGTGTGTGTGTGTGTGTGTGTGAGGCTTTTTGCAATCATTCCCCCACTGACTTTTCTCCTCCTCTACTCTTCTCTTCTATCCCTCTCTCATTCAAAAACACAAACTACTTGCTACTCAAACTCACACAAACACACTCCCTGCCATGGCCCAAGGCACACAGTGTACAGTTACTCACATCCCCAGCAGGAAGTGGAGGTATGACATCACCTTGGGGGGTTAGACTGGGGAGTGTGTGGGGGGGACGGGGACGCGGGAGACAGCGGAAGAGACAACTGAACAGAGTCCAAGAAAAAAAAGACATAAGGAGAGAAAAAGGTAGAGGAGGGCAAAAAGAGATGAGGTGTTTGAAAATGTGACAAAAGTGATTCTGACATCAAGGCAAAATATGATGAATGGACTGTTTTCCTCTTACACAACTGCTGCATTGAAACTGTTACTGTCAATCTCATACACACACACACACACACACACACACAGACACGAGTACACAAGACTTATATTAAATGGCATGTGTTAAACACAGAGACCTCTGAAAACAATCACTATGGTCAGAGTAATAATCCCAGTTATGCGTGTTCTGAAAAGAGGTCAGGTTGAGGAAATAAACAGTGTGCTGGGTTTTATTACTCACACATGACCAAGAATCACTCATTATCAGCACTGACAATGCACTGGGATCCAGTGCTTTGCTCTTGGATAAAAATGTGTTGCTCATATGGGCATACACTATCTTGATTATGTTGCTATTATACTGCAGAAAATGTTATTTATCCACAAATTCATTAGTAAGCTATTGTATTGAATCACAAAATATAGTTTTTACATTTCCACTCATAGACAAAGCATAAAGACATTTCATGAAATTGATATATCGATATCACAAGACAAAGCATTTAGTATAATATAACTTGGCAACATGAATTACATATACTTCTTATATGTTTGATTGTTTTTTCTCTCTCCCTAGTTTGGAATGGCCAGTTTCCTTGACCTGCAATCATTTCAGTGTTCTTATTGCATTAACCATATGAAAAACAATGAAGTATTAACCAAAATAAACTAAATGGAGTTTAGTTTACTTGGATCCTCATCCCTGTTCTAACTACTCATACTTACTGTAGCTATTTAAACTTTTCTCACAATGTGACAAAGTATCGGGTTACAATCCAGTATGTAACCAAAATGAACATGATCCCTCAGCGCTCTGAGTGAGGTTGGGATACAGCACAATAAATCATAGTACTGTTGCATTATGTGTAGAGTATCCAATGCCTCAACATGGTATGACATGTCATTACATTGCTTGACATCAACAAACACTGCTTTATATTTCCCAGTGCCATACTACACCAAGAACTGGCATGACTCTCAGTTTTATGACTCTTACATTTTTGTAAGTCCTGAAAAGACAGACTGCCAACACTTCCCTTTGCCTTGAACCTTAAAATGACTCCTTTCATACAGGTCGAATTTTCTCAAAGCTGAGAAATTGCAGGGGGTTTTTTTGTTGAAAAGAACTTTCTTTAAGCATTTTCTCATTGCTGTGAACTTCCAAGGAGATCTCTCTTTTTTTTTTTAAACAAAAACAAATAAGCTTTAGAGATGAAGATAAACAAAAAGTTAAAAATTGGGGAAATGGAAACACAGCATGTCAACATAAAGTTCACTGGAAAATTCATCGCCTACAGTCAATTGTGTATGAGTGTTTGAATTAGACACAATGAGAGGAAATAACTGTTTGAGCACTGAGTCAGTCCAATGCTCTTATCAAACTGGCTGGGAAAGAGCTAAAGAGCCCGATTCAACAGCCATCAGACAAGATCAGTGGTGAAATGTAACTATTTACTCAAGTACTACACACAACTATGAAGTACTTGTACTTTACTTGGGAATTTTCTTTTCATGCCACTTTACACTTGTACTCCACTACATTTTAGAAAGAAATATTGTACTTTTTATACCACTACAATTCTTTGACAGCTTTAGTTACTAATTACTTTCCAACTTAAGATTTTACTTACAAAACATATGAAGAGCTTAAAAAAATGCATTCTTATGTACTTTTGACTGGTAATGTAGATTAAACTATCCAACAGAATATACAGTTAGAGCTTAAATGATGAGTTGATAAGTTGACTGACTGAGAGGTAATTTGAGACTATGTTTTGTAATGATCAGTCATTTGGTGTTAGATGGCAACTGTGCTGAGTAACAGTGAATAGTTTTATGCTGGTGTATATCAGCATCAAATAAACTATGCTAACAGACACAGGCTTACGTTGAAATAAATGTGTTCAGATGTCATTGTGCGTGTCATAAGTAAATCTTTCCTTTACATGTGTTGGCTTTGACAACGGCCACAGGCAGACTTTTCTCCAGCAATGGCACAAGTTAGAACAGGAAATTTAAAACGTACTCCTCTTTGAAAATGCACCCTGGGATCAGGGTGACCTATGGCATACAGAGGCAGACCTATTAAAAGGTCCTATTAGTGCTACTAAAAGGTCACAAGTTTGATTCTGTGCCAGCCAGCGTGGACAGATGTGTGCCAAAATGCGCGACACAAAACATGGTTGCACTGGGTAAGAGTAATAGGCATTATATGTATTCTGAAATACATAACATAACATTTTAATCATATTTTTAAATTAGTGTAACATGTTTATGTAAATTCAAAAAGAATAGAAACCACTAGCACAGATGGATATGAAAAGAGACATAACCCTATTGTCCAGATCTCACATTGAATGAGACATGTCATCCACTTAGTAAAAAGCAGCACTCATACGTCACAATGTGCCGTTGGTCTATAAATGGCTCCAGGTCTATTTATAGATTAATGGATGGATGGATGGATGGATGGCTGTAACCCCCTTCAATGTCACCGAAGCTCAATTACATAACAAGAGCCAATGTGCCACTGTCATTGTGCTGTGTTAGCAATTAAAGATAACATCTCCCAAAATAGTAGCTCTTTGAAATATGGCAAATAGTAAAATACGTTGGGGATTTGCCCATAAATTACACAATCTGGATATTTCTCTGACCCATATTTCTTCCTGGTGATAATAAAATCGTTTTGCAGTGAGCTCAGCTGTCAGTGATCTTCACTAGTCACCATCTTCACTCACTGCTGACCATATTCAGCATCACAATTTCACTTAGGCGAGCAGGACGGCACAGCATCTCATTCAGTAGGATGTGGTTCTTTTTTCATGTTCGTGTGGGAGTTTGTGTCCACACTCATGCATGTGTGCATTTGTGTGTGTGTGTGTGTGTATTTTACTAAATATAGCTTTGTTTCCCTGGTAACACCTGAGGATCATACTAATACATTTAGCACGTCAATTCCCATGAACATTTTTGTCAATGAAAATGTAATATTTCTGAATCCATTTAGCAAATAGTCACGTGCATTTGCAAAGATTTAAACAAAATTACATTCCCCCTTTCTTGTGGTCTCTCTTTCTCTTTCACACACTCGAACAGGCATAAACATAAGCACATGCTCTCATAAACACACACAAACGCACCCCCCCACCACCACCACCTCCCAACATGCATTTGTGATCACATAAAGTCAGATACGCTCTGGAGGGGGTGTGTGGAAAAGAGATCCATTATTTTAGCTTCTGCCTGCCGCTTTTGTGTGCAGCTCAGCAGCTGAAAGGGAGCGATCAGCCAACCATAACAATCCATAATGGCTTTTCTGCCTCATCCACAAGTCTAGAAGCGTGCCTCCGGTCGGGGCTATCCCCCGGGGGGGGGGGGGGGGGGGGGGGGGGGGGGGGGGGCTGGTAATGAAGCAAGTGTTCCTATGCGTTGTGAGGGGGCTGTCAGCTCTACACACAGCAGACCTCTGTCACCTGTTGCCACCAGCAGGAGGGCTCGGGCGACGGGGCGTGGAGCCAAGCCTGGCGGCCAGTGGCAGGACCCTGGCTCCACCTATAGACAGCTCAGCGGGGTGGTTTACTCTGCCTCCACGCCGAGGTGTCTACGGACACTCATGTATTACATACAGCCAGGCCAATGTCTGAGTTTCTGCACCCCAGCGTCTCATGTTGACATGAGACAAATGATGGTTCTCACTTTTGGATTGTTTGGCACGGTGACAAAAATCAAATGGACGGCCCGGCTAATTAGGTCTTTCTCCACCGAATAAGGTGGGGATAAGAGCCTCTGCCAGCTGGGGTTCAGTACACTTGAAACAAACTCGTTTGTACGGCTGAGCACATCTAAAGACAAACGTGGCATCTATAAATAGCCAAGCTCAAAGCCTCCCAATCTCTCTACAATAGGAAAGTGTCTCTTCTGTGCCGTTGTAGTTGTGATGCAATAAATCATACAAATAGGAACACATTTTCAACCTGTCTGTCCTCATGATGTTGCACAGACGGTGTCGGTGTGGTTGTAGTTGTGCGAAGAACAGTAGAAGAGATTTACATCATCACCTCAGCACCCCTAGTCTCTTACTGTCTGAGGAATCTGGTGAGGCTTTGACACCAGTTCTCAAATCAGACCTTTAGGACTGTTCGTGCTGTTATTTGGAAGTAATCTGCACGGGTTGCTGTGGTAACGACTTGGCGTCAGTAACTACGTAAGCTGGTGAACGCAGAAGCATGAGAAAAGGAGGATCCATCATCTCGTCCAGACTTTTTTAAAGTAATCTGGATACAATCTGGATATGCCAAAAAGCAGATTTGGGTTGGCGGTCTGAAAAAAGCCAAAGTGTATCAGTGACAGGAGACAGCAGAGTTCAACTGTATGCAAATAAGCTGCAGTGCAGCCATGGTAAAGGTCTTCAGAGTGATTCAGAGGTTGTAGGGATCCTTGGTGCAGTTTATTAGAAAGATAGGACTTTTTTGTAAAGATACCAACATGGCGTTATGTATAAAAGTAGTTTTAATTTAATGCCACTTCCTTCAAGTGACAGCAGCAAAAGAGACAGCTACTCCGACTTCTCGACACAGAAAACTAGTGGGTTTTCGAGTGAAGCTGAGAAAGGAAACGGTGCAGCAGTAGAAGAGACAGCGAAATGAAGACTGACAGCCAGAGCAATGGGACTTGAGTTGGGAGAGGGGCCTGGGGTTTGGGCTTCGGGCCCGGCCAGCCACTGCAGTAGCAGCCAGGGCTGCAGTGGAAAGGGTTAACACGAGACAGTAAAGTGAATCCAGATGTGCTGTTATTATTAATATCTCTGGCTGATGAATGGGAAGGTAAAATTACAGGCGCCAGCCAGGGAGGCCCCGTGTGTTGCCCTGCCACCCAGGCGCTTCCCAGCTCACCTCCACAGCTCCGGCAGCCGCAGCAAATCGGGGTGAAGCCGTCAGCGGGCCCCCACGTGGCTTCAGCTTGTCAGACAACCAGGAGGCAAAGCAGGCAGGTAAACAGACGGGTACACCGTCACCTGCCGGCGGTTCGGGACGGGGCAGAGCGGTGGGCCACAGACACATGACGTCATCTTAGTCACTGCTCTGTTTCAAGTCAAAATGTCAAACATTTAACTAAAAATAGGTTTCCAGCGGCGATAAACAGATGTTTTTGGACTGATGCTTTAAATCGAACCACCTTCATCTTCTGTGTTTACGCCACAAACAGGATTAAGACGATGGAAGTAGAGCCACCTGACAAGATGAACTGATTAATTCTATAAGCAGAAAGGCCAAACGTGCTGTTTTTCTGTGTGAGGTGAAAATCTTTGGGTTTTGAACGGTTAAAACTGTCAAAAAAAGCAATTTGCAGACGTCACCGTGGGCTCTGGGGAAGTGTGATGAGCATTTGTCAAACTATTAACCAATGTATTAAAAAAATAAACACCAAGAATCACCACGTCTAGAAAAGAATCATTAGTTGCAGCCTAGGTGGAACAAATAATCCTTTGACTGATTTAATGACTCAAATTAGACTGAATCAATAAATGAGAAATTCAATTAAAAAGGCCTCATATAAGTGGCAGATCTGTGTGAAGACAAAATCAACAGGTTTGTTTAACTATCGGCTGCTGTTGAATTGAACCGTCAGGCAGCTCTGCAGGCCTGATAGGAAGGAACCTATAATCACTTTATTGGCTCTATAAGCTTCTCACACCTCCTCCAGTTCACACCTCAGCCGGCCTCTCGTGTTGGTTCAACATGGGACAGGGTTGTTGCTGTGAATTCAAACAGACGTGAAGACAGACAGGATTTCATACCACTTCTGGCAGACTGAATCGTGTTTTTTTTTTGTTTTTTTATGTTCTCTCCCTCCTCTCTCTTTTTCCCTTTCATCATAAAACGTGACACTAAGGCGGTGAAGTTTCTGCGCTCTGTTATTCAACAGGAGCTCTGCTGGTTTACGTCAGGTGTTTCTCAAACGGTGTCAAAAACTCACAAATAGACACAACAGGCCGCTGCTAAGTGAGAAGTTTGCGCTACAGACTGTCAGACAGTGAGGATTCAGGTCAGTCTTGACACTTTTTTATTTGTAGAAACTCCACATTAACATTCGTGCAGTCTGACAGCAGAAACAGATCACACAATCACACAACCCTTAGCAGCTGATGTTGGTCCATTCTTGCAGGCTTCATTCTTTGGACAGGCTGGAGCCTATCTCTGCATGCAAAGGGAGAGAGGCCTGGAAAAGTCTGCAGGATGATGGAGGTAATGCCAACTGAAAGAGCAACAGCATTTTTACTGGTTTGGTATTTCAGAGTAGATGGTTAACTTTAAGAAGAAGAACTTTCATCTGCAGAACAACAAGCCATTGGTCATTTGTTTAAACAACCTGTGGTTAGGTTGCCAAAGCAGGAAGTGCTCTGACGGGACAGAATCTAAGTGCCGGTGCAGCATTTCTTTTAAACCATGGTTCCCCAAATATAGTCGTGCAGCTGTAGTTGCCGAAACTTAACAGCATCTTAACCATATACTGGCTTTTGGAAGGCACTGACACTGTGGTTTTAATTATGTTACAGCCAGAAAATGTCACCATGAATTCAATTCAATTCAATTCAATTTTATTTATATAGCGCCATATCATAACAAAGTTATCTCAGGGCACTCAATCACATGGAGCCGGTCGAGACCAACTTCCACACAAAGACCCAACG
>JAVQJL010057619.1:0-17009 GCA_036024295.1 Nannoperca obscura
TGGCTCGTTTGTTCACATGCTTTCTGATATAGGCAGACCACAAAAATATGACTGGGTGGTCTTATTTCACAGTTTGTGGGTAGGTATGGACTGCAGATACCCAAATATAAGTGCAAAAGACTAAAAAGTTGGGTTTTTCACGTTATGTCCCTTTTAATGGTGCACCAGTTTAAAACAAAGATGGCGGCCTACACAGTCGTCCTCTCGTTGCTCCTTTTTGTACAATTCAAGCCTTTTTATATGAAAATAAAAAATAACATTCAAAGGTGGACATTTAGGGAAACGTGTTAAAAGAAGTATTCCAGACGGTTAAAATATCTAACTTTACGTGGAAATATCTTCGAAACAGAAGTAAATGTTGTACACTGACCCGTGAAGGTTTGTCTTTAGGCAGAAACAGATATATGTGACTGCAATACAATAATCCCTCAATTCTTACATAAAAATGCGGTTTACGTGAGAAGCTTATAGTACAAACCGCTGATAAACGCTTCTGGCACTGTAGAACTACAACTCCCACAATGCCGAGTTACTTCACGTGATATGACCCACCCGCTTCATCACGTGACACGACAAGAAAAAGAAAAACATGGCGGACGTAGAAGCGACGAAGTCATTGAGCGGGCTGCTGAATGGAATAGCTCAAAACGTTTATTACAACAACAGCGACATCACGGAGGAGCTGCTGAACAGCGAGCTGTACCCCGACCTGCCGCGGGACGAGTTCACGGCTCTGCACGACAGAATGAGAGGGCTCCTGAAGGTAACACAGCACAAACATTAAGAGCTTCACTGTCATTATACAACACAGGAATGCGCAGTAAATGCAGTTAGTAGCCACGTCCACGCTGCACACACATCCAGAGATGTAAACTAGAATAAAAGTCGAGCTTAATCAGGAGTTTGTAAAAGAGTTTGAAAAGTAGGAGCAGCGTCTCCAGGTACATTCACCTGGGTGAGTAGCTCGTGAGGAAGTCCTGCCTGGACTGTCCTCAGTGTTGATGGAGAGGGGGGAAACTCTCCTGTGTGTGTCAGCTGTTGTCAGCAGGGGGCAGCACTCTCCTGTTGGATCTAAAACATTTGTTGAGTGTTTTTCTACTGAACTGAAGAACAACTCGATAGTTAGGTTTCGTATATACTTGTGTGGAACAGGGCAGAGCGGTTGCATGAATGTGTATTTAAACATGTGGCTGGTGTCTGACTGCAGACCTGCAGCTTCGTGGTGCACTTTAGCCGACCCTGCTCTTCCTCCTCGAGTCAGAACCAAACAGGTGAAGCTGCTTTTAGCTGCCATGCTGCACACAGATGGAAGCAACTTCCTCTAGATGTCACATGCACCCCCGACCTCATCCTCCTTCCAACTACATGTAAAACTCTGCAGTGACATGGCGGGGTTCAGCTTTTTACTGCACTGTGACTGGATTTTCTGTCATTTTCTCATTTTGAAATGTTGTTTTATTTTATTTTACAATTGTATTTTATATATATATATATATATATATATATATAAACACACACACATACATATTGCCTGTGTGCTGTGTAAATAAAGCTGCCTCGCCTCCTTGTCCTCCACCCCTCAGTCTATCGCCACAGCAGACATGGACCATGCCCAGCTGGAGGCCTTCCTCACAGCGCAGACCAGGAGGCAGGGCGGCGGGGGGGTGACTGCCGAGCAGGCCGCCGCCCTCTCTCGCTTCTGGAAGAGCCAACGAGTCCGGGTGAGGGAGAGCCTGCTGGCTCAGAGCCGCTGGGAGCCCGGCCTCAGGGGCCTCTCCTGGAGGGTGGACCTCCAGACTGCAGCCAGCCGGGGGGGGGCGGTCCACAGCGGCCCGGTTGCTCTGATGGAGCTGCAGCTGGGCAGAGCCGGACAGGTGAGACTGTCCACACATTAAAGACCAGTGCCTGCAGCTGCTGTTGTCCTGAAGAACAACGTGTGACATTAAACATAAAACTCCATTAATCTGAATCTAGCGTATCAACAACATAAATACTGCTCCTCCTCGTCTCAGGTCTGATGTGTTCAGTTAGAAACACGCCAGAATATACAGAACAACTGTTCTTTCTCCAACATGAAGACTGAAGCTGCTCCGTTGACTGATTCTGTTGGGGGGGGGGTGTTTTAGATGTTTTCTAATGTTTGCAGAACGTTCTTCTTGCTGCTCAGAGTCACTCACACGAAGCTGCAGCTTCATCAACACTGAGCCTGTTGGAGGTTTCCAGCTCTGTTAGCAGAACTGTATCCACAGTATTATGGGCTGCGTTCAGACACAACACAGACCACATTGAATCGGATCTCCTCAGTTTCACACGTGGTCCCGGATCAGAAACGTGTCTGAACAGTCAGATCGGGTTCATGCGTCTTCATCGTCATCGGACCGACGCTCGTCGTGATTCTGCTGCGACAGGCGCACTTCTCCGTGCTCACGTCCGTACGATGTCGGGTCAGTTCGGGACGCTGAGCGGTTCATGCAGCCTCTCGTGTTGGCCACAGTCATGTGAATAAACAGCCTGAGCAGCGAGGCCTGCAGGGCGCAGCGGGTCAGCAGACGGTGCAGCCGGGACACGTTCCACATATGTAGAATGAATCAAACATGAACAGAACCTGACCGCTCGCTGTAATGTGGCTGCTGATGCATCAGCTTAACATGAACATGCTGCAACCAACAACACGTGGCTTCAGTCTGGAGACGCTGGTGGTGCTGGTGGTGGGGGGGGACTCCAGTGGTCTGTTGTTATGAGCCCCGGTCCCATGAGAAGGCTACATTTACTCAGTCTGGGTCCTGGGCTGAAAACGACTTCAGAGCCCCCCCCACAGGATAACAGCACTGTTCCTGTGGTCACCTGACTTTCACAACAACCCAACAAGGCTGAAGCGAGTGCAGCAGGGCCGCAGAGAGCTACTGAGGACGAGCTGTGGGGTTTAACTTGCAACTCTTCAGATGTTCGTAGCACGTAAAGGTTCAAAACGTCTTTACTAACCAGGAGGCTGAGTCAACCAATCAGCAGGCCGCTCATCTTTTCTTCCAGTTCCTCTTGTTTTGTGTAGTTGTTGCCTTCCAGGTCCATGTTGGGGGTCTGTTGTAGAGCAGTATGACTCCACCTGCACCTCCACCAGAGACCAGAACCAGTGTAACACCTGGACCATGTAGAGGCTGCTGTGGATGATCTCATCATGATCTCTTGATGGAGGTCCAGTGTTTGTGAAATGTTATGGGTCCAGATGTCCCAAGGAGATAATCTGTTGCTGTTGTTGTTGTTGTTCAGTGCAGACCTCCACCACCGGGCTCAGGCTACTACAGGTCAGGGGTCAGCTTCCCTCCCTCCTGCTGTCGCCCGGATCAGTCCATCCTGTTTGTCACTGGGGGGGTTTCTTACTCATTTCTTATAATTCGCACGTTGTCAGGAAAGCGTCCTCGGCCTTCTCCGGGTAGACTCCAGGTTCTGAGACGTCCTGCAGAGGTTCAGTGCTGCACTTTTCTAAAGGTCGACATCTTTGTAGTAGAAATAACTCCTGGAGATGAACGATAGTGTCATCACAATCACACACAACATTTAACTGAACAACAAAAAACAAGAAATATCAAATGACACATTTAAAGTGTGTCTCCGGTTTGTAACGCAGGCTGGAGGTTAAGGTATGTGTGCAGTCCTTCAGGACTCTGGCTGGTCCCTGTTCTGTGTGACTCTGACCCGGGTGTTGGCTTCACTGGACTTCACTGGACATTTCATTGAGACAATAATGAAGAGGGTAACTGTTGCAGCTGTAGTTTGTATCAGAATCCAGAACCACTGAGTACATGCTAACATGTCCTGAGTACGTTAGCATGTTAGCAGTTACCCTCTTCATTATTGTCTCAATGAAATGTCCAGTGAAGTCCAGTGAAGCCAACATCCTCAAACTGACTCATTCTAACTTTAACTGTACCAGGTTTAGTACGTTAGATTAAAAATACTCACATGTTGAGAAGCTGGAACAGAGAACGTGGTTTATTTTATGATAAATGACTTAAATTATTAAAATAGTTGGTAATTGAATTTCTGTCAGTCGACTAATTGATGAATCATTTGAAGAGAGCGCATAATAACTCAGTTAAAACCCGGGTTCCTTCTCCTTGATGGTTCTTGTTACCTTCTGAATCCATCATGCTGACCTGCAGACCGGGTCAGAGTCACATCCCTCTTCTGGTCTCCGTCGTTACAGCTTTAGTCTCGTGATCCAAAAGAGTTTAAAACTAGAGGCGAGTCGGACGCAAAGCAACATGAAGCAAATAAAGACACTGATAGAGCTGATAAACTGTCTCTCTCTGCCCCCCCCCCCAGGGCTCAGAGTTTGTGTGTCTGGAGTTTGATGAAGACAAAGTCAACCAGGTGCTGAAGAAGATGGCGGACGTCCAGGAGAGCATCGACCGCATCGTCCACCGCACCTGAAGCTCTGCGCGAGCGTTTCGTGGGACAGCAGCGACGCAGCGAGGTGAGCGACGCCCGGCCGACTCCAGACGTCTCTTCTGCTTCTGCAGCGTCGCACACAGAAACCACTCGCTCAGATCTGCCAGAATGGATCCAACATGGCTTCAGAAAGGACACTGTGTAAGAAGTGCGACCACCTGCATTCTGAATGACTTTATTAACCCACTTAATTCAAAGTACTGGACTGCTTCACTGTTTCTGGTCCTCTGATCGGATGAAGACTCCTCTCTGTTCATAGCGGCTGCAGCACCGGCCTTGTGAGAGGAAGGTGCAGTCAAGTAGTTTAACCCACCACCTGAACCAAAACTCTTTTAAATAAACATGAAGCATTGTAATGTGAGCACTAAGACTCAGATGGTGTTCAGACCTGAGCTGTTGCACAAGAAGTCAATGCCAACACATGGGTGTTCCCCGGTTTGGTGAGAAGAACTCGTAAAAACATTCAAATTCACACAAAGTACGAGTCAAACATGAGCTCTGCGTTCAATCTGAGCGACCTGAGTGCTTTATGCTAACTTATGGCATAACATGTAGCATAGCATGCTAACAATAACATTTGCATAAAATGTTATTGTTAGCATGCTAAATTTTTATTAAGTTGGTTTTATCATTAATATGAACATGCTAACTATGTAACTAATGCTAACAGTAGTACGCAAACGTGCTAAATGTTAACATGTCACTAAAATATTCAATTTAATTTAAAACAAACTTTATTCAGGAAATAATGCGCAGCAGCTTGTTGCCTAGAACGTACTCAGGATATTATCAAAATGTTAGCACCTCAGCAACATGTTAGCATGTTAGCATTAGGTAGCACAGGCCTCAGAGCACCAGTACAGCTGACAGAGTTTAGACTGATAAAAGATGGCCTGTTCTAACCATTAACGGTGTCGGGCAGCTGAAAAGAGTTCAGAGCGTCCTGTTCCTTTAAGACCGTGCCGTTAACTTCCAGTCCTGATCTCACCTGGTGTCAGGTGCATGTACAGGTGACGCATGGCTCATTAATTTTTAAGAGGAACAAAAGCCTGCAGGACGCCAGAGTTCGACACGACAGCTTTAAGGAATCGTTCTCGATGGATTCTTTCCGCTGTGGTTCCCATGTTAGTCTGAATGCAGTTAGTAACCTGTCCACACCTCTCCACACCTGTCCAGTGGGACACACCTCTCCACACCTGTCCAGTGGGCCACACCTGTGAACACCTGTCCAGTGGGGCACACCTGTCCACACCTGTCCAGTGGGACACACCTCTCCACACCTGTCCAGTGGGCCACACCTGTGAACACCTGTCCAGTGGGCTCCACCGCTTCCTTTAAATGAAACTTAATGTGCATGATAATAAAATAAAAGCGTGTTGCTCTGTGCTCAGGGAGGTTCTTGCGTTACTTCACAGGTAGATGACACAGAACGGAAACAAACGATTGATGTTGACTTAATAAATAAACTCTTAAGTCAATAAAGCTTGAACCATATAAACCTGCGTCCGGTCCATAAAGTGTACGCTGGGACGTTATAGTGATCTGATCAACTGTATGTATCAAATGTTCCCACACTGCTGTGGTTGAGTCCTGATGTCTCAAATACTGAACCAAAGGTCAGTTTTATTGTTTAATGGCCATAAATACAACATATAATATTATATATATTATATATATAATCATATAATCTTCCTTAATCCCTGTCATATAAACAGGATGGGTCAGCGCCTGCAGGGCCAAGTGGAAATATTTCCACACTGTAATAAACCTCAGCTTGTTCAGCTGCTTGTGCTACCTTGTGGAGAAGACACTGGGTCAATACGACCCGGCAAGGCAGCACAAGGGTTAACTGTGACTAACTGTTTCCAGACAGCTGAAGCAGAAACTGTCCAAGGCAAGCTTTATTAATAATAAGAATAATAAAAACTTTATTTAAACAGCACCTTTCACACGTGGCGTGCAGCTCAAGGTGCTTTACAAGAGAAGTGAAGAATAACATCTACTGCACAATAAAACCAAGCAAACAAATAAGAGTAGCAGCTAATCACAGAGCAGGATAATGTAACATTTAAAAGATAGCACTAAAAGAAAGAGGCGGGTGACCAATCAAATATGTCGAGATAAAACGCTGATAAAACACAATAAGGAAGGAGTGACCGGGAAAAGCAACGCTGAATAAACACGTTTTCTTACTTTGTGTTTGTTCAAAAGAAAAGAGTCACGTCTAAAAGAACAAGTTATTCCTCCTTAAAAGCACCAATCTGTCCGACACACGTCGTGGAGAGGCTGGAGATGATGATGAGGGTGAGGAAGACGTGAGAACAGAGAGAAAGAAACCAGCATCATCATGTGCACCGTACGTAACACCGTAACACTGTACCACCGTAACACTGTACCACAGTAACACTGTACCACTGTAACACCGTAACACTGTACCACAGTAACACTGTACCACTGTAACACCGTAACACTGTACCACCGTAACACCGTACCACAGTACCACCGTACCACCGTAACACTGTACCACTGTAACACCGTAACACTGTACCACTGTAACACTGTACCACCGTAACACTGTACCACAGTACCACCGTAACACTGTACCACTGTAACACCGTAACACCGTACCACCGTAACACTGTACCACAGTAACACTGTACCACTGTAACACCGTAACACTGTACCACAGTACCACCGTAACACTGTACCACTGTAACACCGTAACACTGTACCACTGTAACACCGTAACACTGTACCACCGTAACACTGTACCACAGTACCACCGTAACACTGTACCACTGTAACACCGTAACACCGTACCACCGTAACACCGTAACACTGTACCACAGTAACACCGTAACACCGTTCCACTGTACCACCGTAACACCGTACCACTGTAACACCGTAACACCGTACCACTGTAACACCGTAACACTACCACTAACACTGTACCACTGTAACACCGTAACACTGTACCACAGTAACACCGTAACACTACCACTAACACTGTACCACTGTAACACCGTAACACCGTACCACAGTAACACCGTAACACCGTTCCACTGTACCACCGTAACACCGTACCACTGTAACACCGTAACACCGTTCCACTGTACCACCGTACCACTGTACCACTGTAACACCGTAACACTGTACCACTAACACTGTAACACCGTACCACCGTAACACTGTAACACCGTACCACCGTACCACCGTACCACTGTAACACCGTAACACCGTACCACTAACACTGTACCACTGTACCACCGTACCACCGTACCACCCATCAGTCAGACTGATCCCGGCCTCAGAACGGTTCATGTCGTCATTTTAAACATCTCTGTGGACGCTGCAGTGGAAATGTGCTGCTACTTAAAGTCCTGCTCTTTGTATTCGTGCAGATTGTATTTAGATCATTAACTGCATGGGACTTTAGAGATATTTCATGGTAGATTAGCAGAATATCCATTACTGCACGTACACGTTTAAATTGCTCTAAAGCAGTTTAATAATAAACTTTGTAATCCAGTTTTCTTTCTCAGTAGGAAGTGGATTTGATTTGATGAAGTGAGATGAAGCGGTTTGTGGACGTCTCGTGCAGCTCAGACAGCAGATAATCTGCTTCTGAGTTATTTTTAGGATGAGATCAGGGGGAAGCCTGAGGGGTCAGAGGTCAGACGTCCACCATCAGTCTGAGCTCTGCATCTGTAGATGTCTGGCTGCACCATTTCTGTGGTGCATTTACTGTCTGACGTGTGCAGCAGGATCAAACATGTTGTGTGAAGATAAAAGCAGCATGGTGTTAAAGCTGCTAGCTGTTAGCTGCTAGCTCCAGTGCTGCTGTGCAGAACACTGACTAATACATCAACAAACTACAGACACTCCCATGAGCCTCAGCTGCACTTTGTTTAGCGCTTATTAGCAAACGATAGCATGCTAACACGCTAGCCTATGATGCTGAACTGCTACAACATAAACCAGCGTAAAATCAGCATGTTAGCATGTCAGCGCAGGGGTTTTCCAACTGGTGTGACTGTGAGCCACTAACATTATAAGTATTATAATTCTAAGTGTGAGAAGAGTGGACATGAGCAGTTCACACAAAGCCTTGAAAGTTTGGGAAAAGCTTTATTTTTCCCGTTATGTGTGTTTGGGAATATGCTCGTATTAGAAATTCTCCCTGATCAATGTCTGATTTTCAAAGTAACAAAGGAAAGTTCAGTTATTTGGTGTTCACTGTTCACAGCTGGAAGATCTGTTGATCCCTCACTCTGGACATTACGAAGCATTCAATGATCACCATCAATACATCCGATCACAGCTAGTAAATAAACTGATCAATACATTCATTGGTTGTAAATGAGTTCTGTACACTTTATTTTCACAGTTGCATTTGTAGTAATAATAAAGATAAAGGCTTCAGGGGTCTGGAAAGTTTTGGTAAGGTGCCTTGAAGGTGCTTGACTTTAAAACCCTCTCAGCTTCTCATCTCATCAAAGGTTTCGGGTGAACGGTTGAATCTTCAGGAGAATGATGAACGGATGATTGTGAGATAGTTCTACATCAGCAGAGTTCTCCACCTGCAGGGTGGAGCAGAGCGCGCAGCGGTGGAGGTGATGCTGCAACACGGCGAGGGAGGAGTCACTGCGCGCGCACTAACACACTGGAGGCTCTCACCTGTTTGTGCACTTCGTGTCTACCTGTCTGCGCCGCGTGAGCACCGATTTCACGCAGTTCACCTTTTAAAGAGGATCCGTGCGCGTCCGGAGTCTCCACGACGCGCAGCCCGAAGCTGGAGGTCCGCGCTCCGGCCGCCGGTCGGCGCTTCCCGTCTGTTCCGCCGAGAGGAGCCGATCTTTGAAGGTTCGTGTGTCCCAGAATGAACCGACTGATGTCTGCGTTTAATCGATCCTTGAACCTGGCTGACGTGCTGATCGGATCTAGTTAGTTATTATTTAAATGTGTGACGTGTGATCAGATATCAGTCTCATGCATCGATAAGGACGATCTCACTAATGCAACTTTTAATGGAAGTCAACGGGGACCTTAAAACTGCACTTTAATCTCGTCCAATCAAATATATTGCTGCTCCCCCCGCGTGCTCACACCTTTATTATAATGAAACGACTCAACGCGCACGAGTCTGCAGTGGTGTTGTGTTGTAGGTGACTGTTGTTGTTGTTGTTGTTGTTGTCTTCATGAAAGATAATGTGTTTTATTAGAAGTGACATGTTGGTGGTTTGTATTTAAATGATCTTTTTGTTTATTTTCACCTGATATGATGGAGGCCATGAGGTCACGTGTCCAAATCTTTTTAATTGTTTCACTTATTTAAATGTTATAAACTTGCTTCTATGTTCTTTATCACCATCTTTTTTATTAGTTTTTGCTTTCACTGTTTTTAATTCTCTTTTTTTATATTAATCTAGATTTAATGTTGCCTGAAGCACTTTGTTTTTAAAGGTTCTGTATGAATAAAGTTCATTTTGTTGTTATTATTTCAGGTGGAACGTGGGCGTCCGAGCATCTTCCAGCAACGTGCAGCTGAATCAGGTGCGTCTCTGAACTGATGCATTTCTAATAGAGCAAACAGAAATTCATTCTTTCTTTTATGTGTAATTTAAAATTTAAGACCGCACAGCACAGCTGAGGCCAGATGGTGTCACAGTGCACAGAGAGTGGGGAACAACTGCAGGCAACACTTAAGCAACCAAAAGGGAACCAGCCACCACTCAGTAAAGGTTGTGAACAGGAAGTCGGTTTAGTGTTGGTCACAGAAATGATCTGACTCACTGTCTCTCCGTCGGTCTGAACGTCAAAAAGCTCAAAACTGTGAGAATAATGAGGCCGAGTTCTCGTATGTGTAGAGACGAGCCTACGAGCTTCTCGGCTCTAAATGAAAACATATATACAACATGTTTTAATACGTCAGCGAGCCGTCAGACTGAGATCAGACAGGAACGACACTGAAACCTTCTCTGGAGTCAGAGGTGGGACCAACTTAGTGATTTGTCAAGACCCTGATCAAGACCCGAGTCAAGACTTTTCAAGTATTTTCAAGTCAAAAGGCTCAAGTCCAAGTTAAGTCACAAGTCTTTGGTGTTAAAGTCCAAGTCGTGTGACTCGAGTCGACGCGTCGGCTCTGTATCGAGAGCAGGACAATAATGTTTCAGTGTTGTAGTTTTACATTTGGCTCTTTGTTTCCAGCCATTATTAAAACAGACCGGGAGTTTATCACAGTGTACAGACAAATCAGTTCTTTTTCATTTTTACTTTCTACCGCACGCAGCATTTTCTCTGAGCTATAAACAGGAACTTGATCACCACAGACTACAGTGGTCAGACTGCTCTTTCAGCGGGAAATGTTAACAGTCGCTGTTAGTGTTGCGTCACAATCTGTCTGAGACATTGTTACGAAACAGTCGACTCTCCCTGCTCACACGGCAGCAGCAGGTACGTTTGGATATCAACCCAAGACATGACCTGACAGGACTTGGTATGCATGCTGTAAAATCACTGCCGCTGCGTACACAGGGCCGGGCTTTATGACGGGTTGTACATTAGTAAATCACTGTTGTGGCCTCTCTGAACAAATAATCATCAAGTCCCAAATAATCCCAGCACTTGTGAGAGAGAACGATCAGTCCATTCAGCTTCTTCCCGGTTAACGTTTCATTGTGTTAAACTGCAGATGGCTACAGAAACATGCTTCTTCTTGGTAGACGGGCTTCTCCACCCTGCAGCCCACCCATGTACAAGGCCAGGTGAGGTCTGAGTCTCCAGCATACCCAACAGACCACTCGTCTCCACCCGTCACAGGTAATATATGACAATATTCAGTTCAGTTTTATTTATATAGCTCCATATCATAACAAAGTTATCTCAGGGCTCTATCGCATGGAGCCGGTCGAGACCAACTGCCACACAAAGACCCAACGTTCCCACCATGAGCAGCACCAGGAGACAACAAACAATACATGACAATGCAAGGTGTCCTCGTGTAAACGTGTCCAGACGTCCTGCCCACCCCGTTTCTATCAACAAGGACTAAATATTAGAAAGACTGCAATAAACTGCAGCCTCCAAAATGAGCTTAAAGTTGAACAACAACACAACCTGAACGTCATGAAGGAGGATTAATTGTTGGATTAGACTGAATTCCCTTTAACTAATGTGGTGTTTAGCAGTTTGTTCAGTGCATCAATTGTTACAGCGGTTATGTAAGTTTGAGCTCCTCTACGCCCTTTGTTATGTTAAACTGGTTACTAGTGTCACCATGGAAACGAAATGAGAAGGGCACAAATCAAAACACACCTGCATGATTATCATTTATATTTGTTATTTTGGTGGCCATTAACTTTCCTGTAGCCAAGCTGTATTTGCTATAAAATCTAAAGAGTTAATTTATCTCAACCGAACAAGTAGGGAGGTAAAGTGCAGCAACAGTGACATCAGGTGGTGAATCTGTTAATGTCATCAGTCTGAAAATGTTCTCAAGTTAAAACAAACTGAAAAACGATTTGTTGTGCGTTGCTGTCTCATCGGCTTCATGTTGGAAACCCCCCCACGGTGTTGGTATGTGAGCTCTTCTGCAGTCAGGACACAATGACAAAGGCTGCTGCCAGTAAACTGGCATCATGTGCACGGTCGATTGGAAACATGTGATTCTCGTCTGCCGTTTGTTGAAGGCAGAGGAGGAGGAGGAGGAGGAAGAAATGTTCACGGGCTCATTCCTGCAGGATTAGTGTTGAAAATGCAGCTTTGTATGCAACCGGTCTGAGCTCTCCAACCAAACGGGGGGGAAATCAAGCTGCAGCAGATTCTTCTAGTCTTACTCTTGCTAAAGGCCTCGGGGACGACCGAGCTGTCTCTATGTTTCCAAATGTCCCTTTATACCCAGGCTTTGGTGTAAGTCTGCCCGCTGAGGCCATGATACTGCAGATTTGAGCCTGTTTCTTGTTGATTTATTGTCTGTGATTTTCTTTTTTGTTGTTGTAGATACAGAGGGGGGGCATCATGCCTGTGGCCCACAGAAAAGCGAAGGTGCTCTGCGTGATGATGATGCTCAACATCTTCGTCTGCATCCTGATGGGCGTGTCGTGGAATCTCGGGCATGACAAAGTTAAAAGCCAGAAGGTTCAAATCCCATCCAAAAGGTTTTGGCACCAACAGGAACAGAGCAAATACTTCTGGAACAAGGAGCAGCAGCACCTGGACTTCATTTACAACCCCTTTGTCAAGTCTATGCTCTCCAGCGAGTCCTTCACTGAGCTGCCGGATTGGTTGAACGACACCGGGCCGCTCAACCCCTGTGAACCAGACTACAGAGTCTCCACGCAAATCTCGGACTACAACTCCCTGCCGCAGCGCTTCCAGGATTTCCTTTTGCACATGCGCTGCAGGACATACCCCATGCTGATTAATCAGCTCCATGTTTGTGACCAGGAGCCCTTCCTGCTGCTGGTGGTCAAGTCTCTCATCCCACATTTTGACCGGCGGCAGGCCATCCGGGAAACATGGGGACAGGCGGGCGTCATAGCCAATCGGACTGTGGTGACGCTGTTCCTGCTAGGCAACTCCTTGCCGGCGGACCACTTCCCAGACCTGCTGGGGTTGCTGGGCCATGAGGCGGCGCTTCACAATGACCTCCTCCAGTGGGACTACAGGGACACCTTCTTCAACCTCACCCTGAAGGAGGTCCTCTTCCTGGAGTGGTTCAGCCAAAACTGTCCCCACGCCAAGTACATCCTCAAGGGTGACGACGATGTCTTTGTCAACACATTGCGAATTATTGAGCTCCTGGAAGGCGTGTCTGACTTCAAGGCCAAGGATTTCTTCATAGGTGATGTTATCAAAGACGCCTCTCCACACCGAGACCAGAAACTCAAGTACTTTATCCCAGAGAGTGTGTTTGTGGGTCCGTACCCGCCCTACGCAGGAGGCGGGGGATATCTGTTCTCTGGGGCATTAGCGCTACGTCTTTACAACATATCTAAGCAAGTAGTCTTGTATCCCATTGACGATGTTTATACCGGGATGTGTCTGAATAAGCTGGGCCTGGCTCCGGAGGAGCACAGTGGCTTCAGGACTTTTGACATTGAACAGAAGTTCAGGTACAACCCCTGCATCCACAGGAGCTTGATGCTGGTTCACAGCCGGACGCCACAGGAGATGTTGACGTTATGGCCGTGGATTGTCCATCCAGAGTGGGACTGCCAGTGAAAACCTTCATTCATTGTTGTTCAACGTTTGCTTGCACTACTTTTTTTTGTTATATTAAATTCTCAAGTCGATGCAAAACCTATGTGTATTTCTAAAGTCATCAAAATAACTTATTTAGTGTTTTCAAGTCGACTTTTTGATTTTATTTCCTCAAGCTGTATTATGTTCATGTGAAAGAAAGCATCTGGTGAATTAGTGCTTCTGCAAACATCCCTCACTAATGTTAGCAAGATAGCATGTGTACACAATACCCCTCAACTAAAGTGCAAGTTCTGCATGCTAACAAACTACTGCTAGTTTTGGGCATGTTAGCAGGCTAATGTTAGTGTGTAATACCTTGTTCACATCAAGCTAGTTATGGTAGCTTGAAGAGATCCGAATGTCGTTGGACTACTAAAGACTTGCACATGTCAGAGTTGGTCGTGGGGGAATAATAATAATATTGATAATGTAGTTAATGAAATGTGAGTTTTGTTGTGGTTTACAAGAAGCATCTTTGTTTTCTCAGGGACTAATAGTTTGTAGCACCACATTTACCAGTAATAATTAGGACGTTGGTGTTGGTGTGAACGATATTTACAAGTCAGAAACAGGCAATTATGATAACTCCAGTGTGTTAACATGCTAATGCTAATGTTTGTACACGTACAAGTAACATACATGTAGGAATGTGTTCCTCAGGTTTAGAGCTTCAGGGTTTTCTTTCTGTTGTTTTTTAGTATTGTTTTAGTCTTTACATGTTAAAAATATAGAAATATCGCTTGTGTTTGGACCTGTGTTGGACAAGTCAGAGGATCACTAGTCATTAGGATTGGCACTAGTACACGTATTGCCAGAGCCACGCCACTATATGTGGAAAAAAAAGTGTTTATAGGAAGCTGAAGTGTCGAACCCAGGAGAGACCTGGTTGATACCATTCGATGTGCGTTGTCTTCAGTACAGAATCCACAGCCTTTCTTCGATTGCACAATCCATGTATTGTTTTCGCCGTGCATACGTGTGAATAAAAGCCATTTTACTTAACAGCTTGGAGCGTGGACAGCAAACCTTTTAGCTCCACAGCGGTAAAAAAAACCTTTCTGGTTCAAATACCTGATGGCAACCGTGTCTTTCCTAGATATCCCTGAGGCACAGCGCCACCCAGTGTACTCACTGTCACTGTTAAATTGTGTCTGGCGTCTTCACAGCTTCTTCAGGACTTTGAATGTATTTAAAGTTTGGTGAAATCAGTCCCAGAGAGATCTGTGGAGCTGTAATCACACCTGGGAAGCTTAAGCATCAAGTCAAACATCAGTAACAAGTGCAAGTGCAGTAACATTTCTTTTGCATCCACTAGTGGAAAACACAAATCAGTCTGCTGATCCCACAGAGAACACAGACTTTCTTGATTAGAATCTTCTGCTTGTACGTTATGAAACGCTGCTGTTACTGTGTGTGTATTTAAATATAACTGTAAAGTGAGTTTGGTTCCCATGAAACAGATTCTCAGGAACTTCTGTCCTCTGCTGCTTAATAGTTTACGTTTTTTTCCCATTAGCAAAAATAAAAAAAGATCTCTTGTTTGTGTCTTGTACTTATTTCTTTTGTCTTTTATAAATAAAGTTTTGACAGATTAAATAGATTTAATTCTATTTTTTTTCTTTGGATGCCAATACTAATGACACATGATCTTTCTCTTATTGTGAAGCGCCTGAAAAATCTTGTGTTATTCTGTGTTAGAAACATGTTTTTTTTACAGTGCTGCAGACACAATCACCTTTTTCTTATTTATGGTCTTCTATAAAAACCTACGTCTGTAATCTTTGAGCTTTTAGCTGAAGTGTTGAACACAACAGGGACCTCTGGTGGACATATCTGATCCCAAGATCCAGCAGAAGGAAACTCAATCAGCTGATTGATGAACTTCACCTGCACAGACAGGAAAGGGAAGCAGCAGTTTAACTGAACCTGTGAGATCAACTTGACTTCATGTTTCACGCACATTAAAACAGTTTAATAAAATGCTGCGAACGAACAGCGTCAGCTTTAAGCGTGTGCTGCTTGTGTTTCTGCTGATATTCGGTGTATTTTGGGAACACTGTGACTCTCAGGTGAGCTGCCTACAACCAGCTTGATTTGTGTCAATACCTTTACCACCTGTGTAACGTAATTCTGTGGTCAGGTGAACAGAGAACACACCAGAGAAGAAGCCAACAAGCCTCCAGGTGAGACTCGGTTCTTTTGAAGTGTTTTTTAAATGTGAATGTGTGACTTTACGCTTCCTCTCGATTTAAACTCAAGCAGACCTGTGAAGGTGAATCCACATACACTGTAAACAGGTGTCTCCTCTTGTACAGGATAATAGCAGCTTTAAACTCTTAAATAAATACGTTTTTATTTTATTTTAAGTTCAATAAAACAAAGTAAATGTCAGGAGCACTTGCAGGTTTGTAAAAGCTTTATTGTGACACTGCTTTGAGTTTGAAAAGTAGTTCATGTTTTTAAAGTGAGGGTCTGTTTCACAGTTTAGTTTATGTGATTTATTACTTTCTAGTTCTAAAGCAAATCATAGTTAAAAGTGAGCTTTATGTCGTATAATGTGATTTTAAGCCTTTTTTAATTTATGCTAATTTCTTCTCTGCGTGCTTTGCCTCGTTCACGGTGTTGTGAATCTCCAACATTAACAGTAAATGCAGAATACGGCGAGTCAGCTGATGGTCTTTGGCTTCTTGTCAACAAACGTCATTAAAAGACCAAAAACCAGCAGCGAGTGTAGAAACTAACAAGTGTCGTATCACAGCTGACGTCTCCTCTTCCTCCGAGCCATTAATCACTATTAAACACTCATCAGTGAGTAACACTGTTGGTCCTTCATCATCATCACCATCACACGCCGTCCTGCTGCCCCAAACACTCACTACAGCACAACATGTAGATTCATCCGCCGCTGAAAGTAGTCCCCAACAGATGAACTTCTTCCTCCTGTTTGTTTGATTTTAAAATTACAGTGGAACCAGTGCAGAGGTCGGCTGGAGAAGTCCGATCCAGGAACACGTTGTTGTTGTTGTTGTTGTTGTTGTTGTTATTTTTTAATGGGATTTGTTGACAAGAAGAAAAATAACCTTTTTTAAAAATCATTGCGTGATTCTTAAATGAAGCTCAAAGAACAAACAACGAGCATGTAAAATGTTTTAAACTCCTCCTACTGTGCTGAAGTGAAACCATTGACTTGAAATGAACCTAACAGTTGGAGCTGTCTGGGGACACGTTGACAGTGATGTAACATGGGGGGGGGGGGGGGGGGGGGGGGGGGGGGGGGGGGGGGGGGGGGGGGGGGGGGGGGGGGGGGGGGGGGGGGG
>JAVQJL010057621.1:0-19916 GCA_036024295.1 Nannoperca obscura
CTCCCGTTCCACCACATCCCAAAGGTGCTCTGTTGGATTGAGATCTGGTGACTGTGGAGGCCGTTTGACTTCAGTGAACTCATTGTCGTGTTCAAGAAACCAGTTTGAGATGATTTGAGATTTGTGACATGGTGCGTTATCCTGCTGGAAGTAGCCATCAGAAGATGGTACACTGTGGTCATAAAGGGATGGACATGGTCAGCATCAATACTCAGGTAGGCTGTGGGGTTTAAACGATGCTCACTTGGTACTAAGGGGCCCAAAGTAAGAAAATATCAAATTACTCATATTCTCACCATGCCTTTTGTTTGCATTAGGAGATAAAATAAATAAATGGGGGACACAAAATTGGATGGAAAATGCTGCTATGATCTAAATTCTCTGCTATACTGTATTTTCCCCATTTTCTCTGATTACTTTGCTCTGTCTTTGTGAAGACTAGATTCTTTCTTTTTACACTGGCACTTTTCTGCATAAAATTGATCCATTTAACCAGTCTCTATGCCACAGGCATTCCCCTCTCTCATGAGAGATTAATGCAGGGTGATGTGAGAACAGTGCACACACAGAAGCGGTAGGCTCACTAACAAAGCATGAGGCCTTCTCACAGAAAAAAGCTAAATTGAGTCTGTTTTACTTGTTCACCTCACAAATTTAGTATTAACACACCAATATAAGAGGGCCTACCATAGCCAGTTTGTCAATGCCCTAAGCAGCTCAAAATCTGGGTGAGAGGTGCACCTCAGCTGCCACTCAACATAAGACACTTGCTCTGTTCTCCTCTGCAGTTTGAAACGGAACACAGCCTACAGAGTTCAACTGCTCATGCATGACTAAGACCAGTTATGCAATTAAACAAAAACAGCCATTGAGCTTACTTACCCTTATGTACAAAAGTTAAGATTTTGATTTCCCTAATCAAGTCTATTTCTTCTGTCATAGGAATCAATCAATCAATCAACCTTATCTCCCAGAAATTAAGTTGACATAAAACTAATGTACGTTTGATAATTTGAAGGCCTTTATAAACATAATGTGAAAACCTGGATTCTCCACTGGTTGTGAGCCCAAGAAATACTCTGGCACAAGACCCACCGAAAAGCCACAGATAGATAAAAGAGTCTATGTTTCTGTGATCAAAAAAGACTTGATCTACAAGTGTCTGATGGGGATTTAACAGATTTAAAAGGTGTAAAAAGTCGGTCCTGGCTTGATGCCTTGGCCTGTCTGTGGCATTGGATTTATCCATTCATTACCAGTTGTAAATAGAACACATTGTGCACACATGTCCACACACGTCACAAACACAAGTAGCAGACCTAGTGTATTGATCGGTCTCATCATTACTGAAGCACTTATGCTGTGAAATTACAGCAGGCGTGTTCATTTAGACAGAAAGAGAAATGGTTGTGCAGGATTTAGAGGAGTGAGCAAAAGTAGGGTCTCTTCTGTCATCTACCCTTATGTAACCACTGGAAAATGATACAACCCCTCTATCCCAAATTCTGTTGCACTTTTAAATGGATTTTCGATCTTCAACAGATGCGTTTTATTTTTTTTTATTTTTTTTATTACGCAATATATTCCTCAGCAGTGCAGAGGAGCAGAGATGGACTGAACTGCAATGACCCATCCACCAAAAAACTCTCCAACTGATCATCCCACACAAGGGTGTACTGTGGAGCATGTAGTGCAGCTGGGATAACACACACACACACACGCGTCTCTAGATTACCCGATGAACACACACCTCACTCTCAGTTGGTCCACGAGCTGTAGCACTCTGTGATACAGGATTACATGTTATTGTAAAACAAATCTGAGTTCAGTGTCTCCTGATAGAAGATGGATGCGGTGCAGTCAACCTGCAACAACAGCAATGTGTTTTTCCACTTTCCCTCCTATCACACCATGCCATAGAACTACAGGTTAATGATTGATACTTTACACAGGCCAATTGTTAGACTGTCACAGCCATGTTTGTTGGTTGACTGGAAAGTAGCATTTTCAAAGCCAGGTTTTATGGTCACTAGAGAGGAAGTCATATTCAATTCAATTCAATTTTATTTATATAACGCCATATCATAGCAAAGTTATCTCAGGGCACTTTTATTGACTTTCAAACCCAGGCATGTCTTTGAAGGATTTGTCTCAGATAAGGAGCCTCTGCATTTTTGTGGCAGGTCGCCAGTGATGTCAGCCCAGAGATGCCTAGATAGCCAATCCAAGCAGAGCATTGTGAAACCCTTTTATGCAATAATTTGTGTGCAGGGATGGGCAGATCGCAGTGACAGCTTGGCTAGGTCAGGCCAAGATTGGCCAGACAGGTTCCCCATTAGACCTGCCACTCTGCCGATAGAACTGAACATTGTGGGCTTTTCTCCTGTTCTAGTGCTGCATCGATCCGCTCTGACACACAGACCAATGCAGGGAGGTTGCAAGGAAGCAAGGCAGTGAGAGCAGCTGCATTCACAGACTGCTGCCACATTGAGAAGACAGGCTTGATCCCATGCTGGTAATCTTAATGCTGTTGGCTGGCTGTGTTCTACACAAGCCCATTATTGCTACACATCAGTGCACCATCCACCTTGTAGTTCTCCCGAATTTAGCTGATGGGAAACTGAACAGGGATGGGGGCCGGCACACTGAGCACAATGTGTCAGTTTCGGGTTCAGCTGTGATCAGTCCGTGATTAATGGAGGATGCTGCTGTTCGGCGCCTGTGACACACACTCTGAGAGAGGAGGCCAATAAGTCCCGTACGTATCCTATCACTGGTGTGACCCGATGTGAGATAAGAGGCTTGATGCTGTGGCTGTTTGGGATTAGACAGAGCTGCTGGAAGTCAGTGGATGGAAATGTGTCTTTATGGAGGAAGGAAGAGATAAGAGAAATGTGATGTAAGTGTTGAAAATGAAGTAACGGGTCTTCTAGGTGGGAACAGCATCATGACCTCGATTCACATAAAGACAGGCGTAGACAGATACACGCACTCATTTTCCCAAAAATACCTGTGTTTACATGCACACATACAATTACTCACTCACTGACACAGCGCACATGTAGATAATAATCAAACATTGTATACAGGACCAACAACACGCACAAAACAGACTGAGGGAGACAAAAGCAGGAGTTATGAAATATGTTCAGACAGCTGAAAACTGATGATGATACGGGATGTCCTTAATCTTATTTGAAACCCAAATATTATGAGCAATAAGACCTTGTAGACAGTAAAAAGAGAATAAGCAGACAGATACTGTGGTAATATTACCACACATCTAGATAGCAGATATCATACACAGCATTTTAAATAGCAGCTGTATATCAATCAGTCTCTGTCTTTCTCTGTATCTCCATTGTAAGGCTGTTGACAGTGTGTTCACTGTAATCTTCAGGGTTTTATGATTTCTTTCAGACAATGAACACAGTGAGCTCCAGGATTTCTTCACTTTTGTGGAAGAAAAGACAGGCAGCGTCTAACTTTGACCTTGTTTCTTAATCTTTATTGTTTTATTGCCATGAAAAGAAAAAACGTTTCCACTCAAGTATGGCTTTAAGCTTTTTGCAAGTAACTTTCCTTGTACTGTGAGAATGTTGTTGTTGAAACAAACCTCAGTTCAAATTTGTTATTTTATATTTTATGTGGTTTAGAGGATTTATTTTGACTCGATGCATAATAGTGAATAACATTGAAAGAATAGTGAGCTAAAAGCCCAACATGCTGTAGGATTATTACTCCAGTTGTCTAAATGTGTGTGGGCAAGCTGCTAAATTTACACTAGATTAATTTGCAGTTATGCCATCCAAAAACACCCTGATCTAGAAAATGTGAATGGGGCAGTGACTTTAACAACATGTTTGTTGTCTGAACCCGTTGAGTAGTATTACACACATGAGCAACTATGGATGAAAGGTTTTAGTTAGTCCTGTTAAGAAACCTCCAGATTCCAGAGCTTCTGATCTTCTTACATCACCACCAAACACCCAGTTTTATCTCTGACTCCATACAAACAAATTTAATCTCATCAAACACACAGCAGCACACACACATTACACACAAGGCCCCTGCCAGATCACTTAATAATTTCTTTGCAAAATGTCTCTTTACATACTGAACATCCATCCAGCTTTGTCTCAGGGCTCGGAGCAGGCAAAATAGGTTACATCACATCATAGAAAGGATGGCTCAAACCCCCCCCCCCCCCCCCAACACACACACACACACAACCCTGTCAGTCGTTGGTTGCTCCACTCACAGAGGGTGAGAGGACAGCAAAGCAAAGGCAGATGGTCCTCTCCTCTTCCTCTTCTCTTCACAATCCTTGCTACCAAAAATGCTATAATGTAGGAATTCTGGTAAAACTGGTCAAATATTCAAGACCTGCAACCATGCTGATACTTGGACTCTTGAAACCTGCCTTTAATGCAAATACATGTAATTCTACTTTTCTTATTCTTACTTTTTGGCCATATGAATGAGCTTCATGTACAGTATAAATGAGCTTCAAGTATCCTAGCCTTCCTGTCAATTTAGAATACAACATTACTACAAAGCAATATTTGATCATGATTTTGAAAAATGATTCATACATGGAGGAAGACTTGTTGCTGCTCTAACATCTGCTCTTTGCATCTCAACTCAAATCTGGAACAAAATCATCAAACTGCACCTTATAAATACATATCACCTTATAAAAAGAAAAGAAGGCTAATTCCAGGCCATTGGTGGTAGTAGTGGCACTATTGTGTGTTACATAATAACACTGTCACGCCCCTCTAACAGTATCCCCCCTCAGAGTAAATCATTCAAATCCCATTCAATCTATCCTGCACACAAATGTAATCGCCATGCAGGAGTGTGAGTAGATGTGTTTCTTTAAACACTAACCTTGCTTTACCTTTGTGCTGACGCAGAAAGAGATGGAGAGAAAACAGTTAGAGGAGACATTTCAAGTGAAAACCAGAGACATTTTTAAATGTAGCAATCATACATGTGTAGGAAAACATAGGAAGCGCATTTCATGACAGTCCTGTGAGTTATCAACTTCACTGTTGATCAAACCCCAAAAGGACGTTGTTACGTAAATGTGTTTGCCCCCTTCACTGGAGACACATTACCTCAGTGGGGAAAGTGTGCCAACACTTTCTCTGTGTAGGCTTCTTTCACAACACTGTGAAATACCAGTCCCGTGGTATCTGACATGAACAGGGTGTGTATGGATAACACAACTCCTGGAGGGGTCAAATGGCCACTGAAATGAACGGGGCTACAAGAATGCATGCCCTGTCTCGATCTGTTCTGCACCTTGGCTTCAGGTACAGTAAGACAGACAATTATATAACAGCACAGTACGGAAAACAAAGGAAGCATCAGAGATTGGTCTTTCTTACTTCATTATTTCATGTTATTGAAAACAGGCCATATTGCTTCTGTAAGTTGTGTTATGTAATGGTCTCTCACTGTACTCATTCAGGGTAATCAAGGGGAATTAATGGTGTTTACCATTAAGCCCAGCATTGTATACAGGCTCTCCTTTGAGTGTTGGCTACAGTGGATTCACATAGGAGCAAGCCAACAGAAACACAGGTTTATATTATTTCATTAATCATATCAAATATATATGATCATGTATACATAAGTAATAACAAGAGAGAAGTAGAGTAGAAGCTAAATATAGGCAAACAACACAAATCCCGCAGCTTTGCCCTCATTTCTTCACACGTCCATTCAGTTATTTTGATAACACACAGCTGGTCTAGACCCTGCAGCAGATGGGTTTAAATATCAAACAAATAATACACACACATTTCCTTACAGTCCAAACCCGCCAGTCTGTGTGTCAGGATGCCAGCAATCTGCCATATGACAAGCAGATCCAAACGGAGGAGGGAGCCCTGCCAGCAGGACCAGTCTCGCAGGCAGAGAGTGACAGACACCATGTGATATTGTGAGAGCAGATATTGGTTTTAGAAAGAAGAAACCGTCAGGACTGACTCTTCTCTGGCATTTTTAGAACCACCACTTCATAACCCCCCACTGACACTAACCATTACAGTAAGCAATAAAACCAAAGACTCCCCTTCAGAGGATGAACTGCAAACACATAAAAGTGTCTTCTTGTAAAGACATACTGCATATTATAGGCTCTGTTCTTTGCAAAACAGTGATCTGATGTCAAGAGCTTTTGAAAAATATAAAAGATGTAAGCATGTGCTGTAATGTTCACAACTAGATGAGCATGCATTTTTCATTTCATTCAAATCTGTTTTGGAAGGTTTTTCTAATCCAAAGAAATGCAGAGCATTCACAACCCATTAGGACAGTGTAATCCTTTGATTTAAGCTGGACAGATAAAAATCATGAATCAACTTTAGATTTACAGAGGTCTCACCCAGAAATAGAAATGTGTCAGTACAGGCTACAAAAGATTAGTTGTGTTTCTGCTGAGACTGACGAAGCAAAATGCAAGAGCAGATCTGAAAAGTGAGGGGAAAAACAAAACAAGAAGAAGAAAGTAGCAGTCAACTATAGACAGAGAGATACAGAGGTGGTGGCAGTGGACTCTACTGGTAGTAGGTCTGACACACTGACAGCCCATGCCATACACAGAGCAGTCTCCTCCCCTCTCTGGCCTGGCCTATATTAACTGTCCATGGAGCTCCACCTCATAACCAGAGGCACGTGGAGTAGGACAACACAAAGCTCTGAGAATACTTTCACATACCCACACATATACAGGGAGATACTGGACTGTACAGAAACCTCTTCACCTGTCTGCCTGTCGAATTTGCAGTGTTGGATATATACAGCCTAAATTCTCCTGGATGGACTATTAACTTCTGCACCATGTCGCTCCGGTCGTCACAGGAGAACGTCAGCGTCTGTAAGTGGCAAGAAGATTGCATTTTCTTCAGGAACAAGTAGACTGGCAAGGGACGTATTAGCAATGTTGACAGTATTGTTGTTTTTTCCCCAGAACTGAGGCAAAAACAGAAAGAAAAAGAGATCAGGTCTTGTTATAGTGAGCTAGAGGATAATAAAGTAGGACTGGGGCTGAGATACACTCAGGTGCTCTGTGTAGGGGAAAGTGTGTGTGTTCTCGTGTGTGAGAGAGAAAGTAAGAGTCATACCACTATCTCCAGCAAATGAAATAGATAAACAACATGTGCATATACTTCATTCGTCAATCATCGAGCAAGGGACACTCAACAAACAAGACCCCTGGATTGCAACAGCACAGTGTTTGTTTCGGAACACGGTACTACAGCACAAACAGTACCTGTAAGTGGCAGTAGTGGATGCCAGCGTAAGCTCTACTTAATTACATGTTTAAATGTGTTGGGTTAAGACGTCAACTGTTTGTCTCATGATGTAACAAGGGAGGCCTGCAGCAGAGGTTGTAGAGCCTGGTGGAGACACTTTGTTTGTGAATGGAATACAAATAACAAGAGGAGTTGTTGTTGTTTTTTAAATAATCTGTCATAATCTGAGAGAAATACCTTATTGCCCCAACAGGTAGGGTGAGATACAGTGTGCAGCTTTACTTTATGACCTCTCTCTTGTACAATAGGGAGCAAAGAGCAATCATGTGGCAAGCAAGCAATACCTTATCTACAGATGTGATTTTAAATTATTAATGTATCTTTAATCAGAATCAATCAATGATCAATGAGTCTTGTGAAAGGAGGGAATCACATTATGTTCTCTAATGAAAGGACATTTTAAGCCGTCTCTTTTAGTTTCTGGTGGCATGTGCATCCCTCAGCAGGGGGGCATGGGTTCAAATTGTCTCATCCGAAAACCTCTACTGAAGAGCTGTAGAGCACAGGGAATCAAGCTGCACTACCTTGACCTCTGAACTTTGATCCTTTTAGCATGACATACAAAAATAAAAACTCTTCTTAAAGTTCCATTCACACATTTCCTGTCTTTTGAAAAAATAGATAGGATAAACTTACCTTAATTACAATATACTAAGTATATGTCAGCAAACTGAATAATGAAATCAAGGCTCTATACTGCAGTAATGACATCTGCTCTTACTGTCTCTCTTTAAAATATAGCTTATCACGAGATATTCATTACATAACTGTATGTCTATGGGATTGATGCACGAGACAAAATATCATCATAAACTACGACGTCACTAAAAATAAGAGAATCCATCATGGGTCTTCTCAACATTTCTCTCTCCCTAATAACCCCGAGACAATAAGTCGCTCTCCAAGTCTGTCGCATCCCTCTCAGTCCGCATGCAGTTCCTGTTTTCCATCGCAGAGCCCATCCCGGCCAGTGAGAAGCCTCCGCATTCTCGGGCACATGGCTTCTCACATGGTCTGTCTGCGGATGCTGATGTAGACTGCTGCGGCTGTGGTGCATGCTGCCCGCCCGCCCATCCATCCCTTCTCCGTCCATTCACAGCATCCACAGTGGGTGAGCGAGGAACAGGCGCTGTAGGCTACAGGACACCAACCGCAGTCTGAATGAGGGATCCGACCAGGGGAAAACACTGACTTCCGTAATCTCTTGACTTTGTTTTCCTCGGGATGTATCCGCACGGAGATCAGAAGTGAGGGCGGACCGCTAATAGAGAAACACTCTGCGCAGCGCGGTGCCAGATGGACTTTCTAAATCCGCAAGCCGCAGTGAGTGACTGACAGATTTTTCTCACTGACTAATGCAATACTGCGTGCCATTCTGAAAACAACATTAATTCCCACCAAAGACAAAAACAAATAGGGTAAACAAATCGTTGAATAATCCGGAAAACAACGGTCTATTTGCAAAGAAGTAAAAAGTAACTCGCATGCAGCTGTAGATGCTTTTTAAACGCATGGATTAAAAACACCAGAATATAGCCTGTGATGGGCAGACCTACATTTTCTGTTGCGTTTGTCTCAGTTTTGGAAAAATGTGAAATAATAAACGGCAAATAGATAGAATAAAACATTTTGATGAATTCAGCCAAGATAAGTAACTGCTCTGCAGCATTTTCACCTCTCCTTGAATAGTCAATGAGATGGGATAAAATGGGATACAGAATGTTCTTTTCCCTCATCCTTTATCATAGATCATGTTGTTTATACATTAGGAGGCAGCAAAATACAACCGGACACAGCAAATTGACTCAAGCAAACATCTTCCGTCTTTTTTACGTTTGTTTACTAGGATTGTGATTATATTAGCCTAGTACTAGGCTATGATTATTCTTTTTATTTGCAACTGTGGTTCTGTTAAATATCTTACAACAGCCTATGTAAGACTGACATACATTTGCACTGCTAAAAGTAGCAGTTTTTGTGGCGTTTGTTTTATTTATTTAATTTTACTTATAATAAAATAAAAACACAATTTCAACCACTTTAATTTGTTTGACATATCACAAGGGTCAAAAACATGCAATCCATATAGCCTGCATTTGTATTTCTACTAGGTTTTTAAGACTATTTAGAAGTCAACAAAGGAATTACAAAAAAAGGTGAGACAATTAAAACACATAAAAAGTACATATAAATATAGCGTTTAATTAAACTCAATTATGATAAAGCAGTAAATGCTGGTCAACAACCACATTTGTAGTTTACTGCATATAAAGTAGATCTAATGAACCCAATGAACCTGAGAGTGGCTTGAGAACATGATGAATAGCTAAAAGACAATTTGTTCAAACAATATAATAATAATCTAAAAGATTACTAACGAGTTTAAAACAATTAAAATTAAAGTGAGCAATTTATTTGTCATAGGCCAAAACATCTTTAACATTACAGCAAGTTACCTACCTCGTCGTAGTTAGAATAATTCCGACAGTCCCTGAAGGCAGCCTTCTGACGTCACCGCCGCCTCTCATAGCTCTGCCTAGCCTAAATGGCGATTGCAACCGATCCGCAGAAGCCGAGATCGAAGTGCAGTCAAACCTCATCTAGGTTTGATTAAAGACATAACGAAACCAATGAGACGAATACGCACTGTAAGTAATTACCTGTGTGTCGATGTATGTAGCTATTATTCACATTGTATGTAATTGAAGTGTAGATCCGCGGTCGTTTTTTTGGCTGTTTAACCGATGTCGGCTTTGTGCTGCTTAGCGCAAGGAAAGCCGTTACCACGTAGTCAGAAGCCTCCGCCAACAACGACTCCTTTGTTCGCTCTTTCGGCGTGTTTTACTTTAACGTTATGCTTGATATTCACGAAATAGGCCTCATATTGGTCTTTATTTGCCGTGTATAATTGGGTTTATGTGTGTGTTACCGAGTGGCCATGTTTATGTGATAAATTAAAGCCAAATCGACAGAGGTCTGTCAGTAGCGCTTGTAATGATTCCATTCCTGGCTTCTTTTTTCGCCAGCTAGTCACAGACTCGGCAGAGGCCAAAAATAGACGGTACGAACATGTAAAACTGAATAAAGGTTGGGTTTTTGTCGTTAATGTATGGTATGTAAGCATTCTTACGTCTCTGTGGGTTATCTTACAATTGTATTGATACCCAGAAACCGGACTAGCAGGCGCTTAAACCGGGCGGGGGAGGGTTGGTTTCAATTATTGACACCACGTTTAAACTAAAGCCGGTGAATGAGGCGGTTTGTTGTTCGTCTATTGCTTATGTAAAATCCCCAACATATTAAAACTGCAATACGGGTGAGGTATGACTAAACTTTTGGGAAACGGCAGGTTATTTTGTGGAAATGTCTCGTTAAATGATGGACTTTAAACTCCTGTCTATCCTGGCACTACTTTTATTGTTTTCTGAGCTGTTCCCCCTGTTTTCTCTTGTCTTTCAGGTTATACCCAAGTAAAATGGAGGATAGCTTCGATTGCGACTGTGGCGAGCTTGAGCCACCTGATCACTGAGGGTGAAAATTTACTTTGAAGACTTTAAGGCCAGACTCGTTTCAGTTTTTTTTTGATCAGGTGACAGGAAAATTACAGGCAAAAAAAAATAAAATAAAATAAAAAAAAAGAGGAAACACAAACCGTGCAATTAGGCACATTTCACATGGAACTGCTCAGGACCAGTCATACACTGAATGTATCTGCACTGTAAGGATGCACCTACATGATTTTATAGTTTAACAGAGTCTCCGTGCTTTTTAATTGGCGTTGTTTCAGTCCATTCCATTTACCGTCTATAAACACTAGTTTACTAAGATCTGTTCAGTTAAATATATCCACACATCCAGGATTGGACGAGGAATTATTACATCTTTGTTTTCTCCTTTTATTAAAGATGGAAGCAAAGTTTTACAAATTAGTGCCCCGCATCTTACAGTGACGGCCACATAGGGGGAGGTGTTCTGTAGTCATCTGTACAGGGGTCAGATAGCTCAGCCTCAGTGGGGGAATTGTCAGATAAATCAGCCTGTTGGTGTTAAAATTGGACTTGAAACAGGCCAGAGACCAAACATTAGAGATAGCAGAAGCTTGGTGTACAAAGGCAGAAATCGTCATGGCAGAGAAGTTTGAGTCCCTGATGAACATCCATGGCTTTGACCTGGGTTCTCGCTACATGGACTTGAAGCCCCTGGGCTACGGAGGGAACGGCCTGGTGTTCTCTGCAGTTGACACAGACTGTGACAAGCGTGTAGCTGTGAAGAAAATTATCTTGACGGACCCCCAGAGTGTGAAGCATGCGCTGCGGGAAATCAAAATTATCAGACGCCTCGACCATGACAACATTGTCAAGGTAAGCTGCAAAGGTTGCTCAAAGCAACAAAGAGTGATTGTCCTCATTTTTGAGGTTGAAAGAAATTCATGTCCAATTTGAAAACGGACTTTCAACTCTGAACCTTCTTTTTCTCCCACCAGGTGTTTGAGACATTGGGCCCCAACGGTCGCACGCTGACTGAGGATGTGGTGTCCCTGACAGAGGTTAACTCAGTCTACATTGTGCAGGAGTACATGGAGACAGACCTGTGTCAGCTGCTGGAGAGGGGCCTTCTGTCTGAGGGCCACGCCAGGCTCTTCATGTACCAGCTCCTCCGGGGCCTTAAGTACATCCACTCTGCCAATGTGCTGCACCGCGACCTCAAGCCTGCCAACCTGTTTGTCAACACAGAAGACCTGGTACTGAAGATCGGGGACTTTGGGCTGGCCCGCATCATGGACCCCCACTACTCTCACAAGGTAGGACCAGTCTCTGAGTTGCGGTTTCAGTCTTGTGTTCGTGGACAATTTTGAAATCAGATTTTCATGGGGTTTCTCGCAACGACTAGAGTTGTAAGAAGAGCAGACATAACTTGTTTGCACACTTTGCAAACTGTGCTTTTGTTGCTGTGGCCACGTGATGTTTACAATGTTGCTCAGTAGTGCGAGGCTCCCCAGGATGACAGTTTCACAGCAGGAAGTAAACAAGAAGCGATGTGGTTCCTTGAGGTAACGCCTCTGTTTCCTTTGTCGGGAGATGTAAGGCTGTGGAAATCGCAACACGGAACCCCCCCCCCAATTTTCCCCAAGTGCATAGGCCTACAATTAGAAGTGAAAACAGGCTCAATTCTTAGTCCAGATGTACAAATGAGTGGCTTCATGATAATGTGACTTAACAAAGCGGAAGATAATCCTCATTCCCAGGTGAAAAAGCTAATATTTGAATGTAGCATGTGCAGTTCAGCATTGAACCTTCGTCAGCTTCTAATGATAATGCAGATCGGTTATGGACATGCTGCATTAAAATAAAGATTTATTTATATCAGAGATGGCACATTTTTCCCTGGTTCCAGTTGCAGGAGGGCATTACTCCATTTTCTGGCCTCTGAATTGTTGAATCAAGAGAATAGGGTCTTAGAGGCAACTGTTTTCTTTGTGTTACAGGCTTTTTCCTCGTCTCTCATCAGATGCCAGACTGATATAAACTTGGGCATTAAAAGCCAGATGTTAAATGTACACACTTTAAAGCTCTCTATAAACCTGTATTAGCAATTAGCAAGTAAGTAGGTTGCTTTTGTCTTTTCATATGAAAGGAGAATGGGTCACCCTGTCTAATTGTAGCCACGTGGAGGGCCTGTATTGCCCATATGTGTTTCTGTCACCCTATAAAGGGACTAGGAAATTCCAGTCAGGCCATATGGTGGTGTGAGGCAATCTAGGTTGGGAGGTCTCTCTCTCTCCCTCTCTCTCTCTCTGTGTAGCTGCTGGATCTCTTTAGAGCACGGAGGCAGTCAGATGCTTACACGTGTCTCAGATTAGTCATCAGAGGGTCAGAAGTTGGCTCACGTGATGTGATCCCTCTGGCCGGCCCATCCTCATTCATATCCCTTACACAGGCAGGATCCTGCTCTGAGACGGACGTACACACACTTGTTTACCAGAAGTGCTCATTTCCAGCTCACCACTACTACTACGTTTTTAGCAGTGCAGTCACATTTTCATCTGACTTCTTTATACTCGTATGAGTCATATCGCAGACTGAGACAACAGGTCTCTCTGCAATAGGAAGGGGAAGGCGAGGAGTTGCCGGGTAGAAGTGAGTTTCTCACAGTTCAGTCACTGTAGCCACCCACCCAAACTTCCTGCACTCCTCCCTCACAGGGTTTGTCATGTGGGCTTTTTTCCCTCCTATATAAGCAGTTTTTCGTGGTGGGAAACATGCAGGCAAGTGGGCATTGAAAAGCTGCTTGACTGGGGTCAGCTCTCTTGTGTTTGACTATTGTCTGCTGTAGTGCTGCAGCAGATGACTGCTGCTGAGTTTTTGTCAAGGATACAAATGCTGCAGTCAGACTGACTTTAAAAGGCTTTGACCCTGCTCTCCTTTCCAAACAGGGTTGCTGTGTTTTGTCTGTTTCTACTATGAGAACAATAGTGGCGGTGGGGGGGATCTCAACCATGACACCTATAGTCTGATTGACCGAGCGTCTGGTGTCTCGCACCAAATGAGGCTTGTTTACAAATGAACCCACCACCCCCACACGACACCGTGGTGCCCGGTGAAGTGTGGAGGCTTTAAAAAAACCAGGATTTCATTGTTGGACGGACATTAGGGCAACATCACTGGGGGCAGATTTGCTCTCACAACCACCCTCTACTTCTTGCAGGCCTGGTGAGCCAGAGCAGCTGGGTGGCTGAGTGCATGTTATTTGAATAACGTATCTAAATAAAGAAGCGCTCTTTGCTGGTGAACCTCTGTTTCTGGCGCAGTTTCAGTAATGAGGTATCTAGATTCATGCCTCAGTGGTGGTGTAGGCCTGTGTTCCACCTTTTCCTCCCACTTTCATACTTGTTTTGCATTGCACGGGTTAATGAAAACACAACTCCTCGTGACTTCCTTCAGACTTTTCTTAATCCTGCATGGCGTTGTTTTAAGTATGCTGCATTAAGAGGACCCGTGTTCCTGAGCTATCTTTCCGTTGTTTCTGCCCGTGTGAACCTTAAGGCCGACCATCTCGTGGTGGCCCAGGATCAAGAATGACAAGAATTCACACGCACTCGTCCCAACTTCTCAAACCCGAGTCCACTCCTTTTCCCGGCTGGCTCTTTGTCTTGCTGTGGGAGCCTCGATCAGGGGCTTTTATTTGAAGTTGATCTGAAGCCGTTGCTCATTTCCAGTTGTAGCCTGCCCTTTTTAACAAGACAAAGAAAGAATACTGTGTAACATTTCCAACACTCGCCCGTTTAGGTTTAGCATTGGTCAGAGGTCACCTGAGGCTGTAAACTACTCCAGGATAGTGTAACACATTTAATATGTGCCTCAGCTAAGTGATACTACATCTGCTCAGTGTGGCAACACAGTTTTTTCTTTTAAGAGGTGAAATCCAGTCTAGCTTTCACATGTGAATAGGTCCAATCATTTAAATCTTGTTTAAATCTTTTGAAATGAAAGCTAGAAGTGAAAAACCTCTGTGGGACGTACAGATAATGATGTAGAAGGTGGTATATTTGCATTTTTGCTTTAAGCCAAAGTATTAATATAAACTTGGACAACTTCTGAATGTAGAATCTTGTTCCTGCCTGTGCCTCAGCATAAAAATCCAGTCATTTAGTGAAGTCGTAGAGATAATAACCGGGATGTTTTCAGGAATGTTATGAGAAGAGGGGGGTGAGGGGGTTCACAGAGGTTGTTTCTCTCTCACAAGCAGCCGGCCTGCACGCAACTCCAAACCACAACTGCAAGAACATACATACACACACGCACACATTTGACCTACTTATTGAGCCAACACTGGGCCTGTCTGGCACCAGACTTCACACGATCTAACAGGAAAAATGCTGGGGAGTAGATTTCAGGCTTGACGAATTTCTGGACAGTGGTTTCCCTTACTTTTCCAGAGTCCAAAAAGATCCCGCAGTTTCTTGCAACTAATGATCAGTTTTGTCATCGTCTTCTAAAACCAAAAGTAGCAGGGATCTTGTTGGTCAGCCGTAGACCAGACTGAATACACAGCACAGCAGCACCAACCACCTCTACTGACTTCTGGTCAGACCTGCTAAAGGTTACTGTGACTGTGCTAACCGCAGCCAGACTCGCTGAAGGTGGCCTGTTATGAGTCATTAAATGTCAGTGCAGTCTGATCTGATCAGGCTGTTATACGTTGTTCACCAATAATTTATTATCAGAGGTATTGAGGTGGCTAATGCTTTAATGCCTGTCTGTCTGTCTGTCTGTGTGCCCTGCGCCTCACTTGGAGATCACTAAAAGTAAGAAAAGGTGAGCTGGAATGACGACCTAATGCACGTCATGCCAACGAGTCCAATGTCCACAGAGTTGTCCTTTCGCAACGGCCTGAAGCTAACCTAATCTACATCTGTCACAATGCTACCAGCCTGTTGCATTTATTTCTCCACTGTGACCACATTCACATTAGTCAGAGAATTTACTGTCAGTAGGTGTGACCTGCCTTTTGTGCGTTAATACCTTGTACTTCCTCCTCGGCCTCTTTTACAAGCTTCTTGGTGAAAGCCACTGGGAAGACTCAGACAAACAGATTAGCTGGTTACCTGAAGGAAGGAGTTGTATCTACAAGTCTATGTGGCGTGTCATTAATACGGCGTGCAGAATGCAGTGATACACACTCGAGGATAGAGTGACATTAGGTTTTTGCAGCTATCTTAGGGGGGAAACCAGATCCTGGCTCAGTGGTAAAGGAGACCATTTTGGTCTCCCACTGCATGTGGGGGAAGAGAGGGCAGCGAGGGACAGCGTGTGCGTGTGTGTGTGTGTACAGGTCAGTGTCCTGTGAGTAGTGAGGCACTGTGTGAGAGTGGAGAGCAGATTGGTGTCACTGGTGAGCTGGGAGTGTGTAGCAGTGGGGGATTATCGTGCTCTCTCATACTGCTGACAGGGCCCCGCACGTGTCTGACCTCCCCGCTTTCATCTCTCTTCTCGCCGGGGTCTTTGTGTCCGTGCTGTGTCGCGTACGTGACCAGAGCAGGTCTGCCAAGGAGAGACGGCACAGCAGGGCTGAACGACGAATAAAAATAAATCACGTTGCGATATTGCAACATGGGGCAGAAAAAATAACCAAACAAGCTTGTTGATGATCAACCATTTTGATAATCGAATCGCTTGTCATTTCTCAAGCACAAATGTCAAACATTTGCAGTTTTTTTTTTTGTAAGTTATGACAGTAAATGAATTATATTTAACTCTTGTGCTACCCTGTGGAGAAGACACTGGGTCAAGACAATGGGCCACTGGGTCAATATGACCCGGCAAGGTAGCACAAGGGTTAATTCATTTTTTTTACAGCACGGGTTATGAGGTTTAGCACAGACGAGTTACTGAGGGAAACCAAATTCAGAGACTCCTAACTGTGAAAAAACACGAGGACACAGCAGTTCATAAACAAGGGTCGTTAGGTACTTTCTTGTACCTATTTTTGACGTCATTTAGTTTCGCTAAATGTCTCGTCTCCTTCCAACACAGGGCCATCTCTCTGAAGGTCTCGTCACCAAGTGGTACAGATCTCCTCGCCTGCTGCTCTCTCCCAACAACTACACCAAAGCCATCGACATGTGGGCCGCCGGCTGCATCTTTGCCGAGATGCTCACAGGGAAAACCCTCTTTGCAGGTAAACGTTGACTCCATTACTTATGTGTGACTCACTGTAACATCTCGTATGCAAACACACTGGCAAGCAGTCTTTTGAAGCGGGTGACTCCGAGATAAATATGGAGCATAGGACTGATGATGTAAATGTTCCCTGCTAGTCAATATGTCTTTGTTCAGAACAGACAGGAGATGGGCCCAGAGTTGCTCTGCATTTATCCTCATTGCGCTCCTTTATAAATCTGCTCTTGTTTGTTTAAAGTGCCTTTAGCTGAACACAAGGCAACTAACATCTCTCTTCCCATGATCTGCTGCACTCGGCCTCGCTCAAAAACAAACCTGCTCAAGTCACGCAGACGGTGAACGTTGTGTAACTCGACGAAAAGCACCTGAAGTCTGCGTGTTCTCGCCCCTGTGTGTCAGGAGCCCACGAACTGGAGCAGATGCAGCTGATCCTGGAGTCCATCCCCGTACTGCGAGAGGAAGACCGTCAGGAGCTCCACAGCGTCATCCCCGTCTTCATCCGCAACGACATGTCCCATCCTCACACACCGTTGGCCAAGCTGCTGCCTGAAGTCAGCCCCCAGGGTGAGTACCACTTATATATTCCTTTAGAAGTCCACGCCACGTCACGGCGTTGGCGTATTCTCTCTGTCGCACAGACCGAAGACGGGTCAGGGACATATTGCATACATCACATGGCACATTCCCATCTTGATAATCTCATTGTCCTCCCCCTCTGCAGCCTTGGATTTCCTGGAGAAGATCCTGACCTTTAACCCCATGGATCGTCTTACTGCAGAGGAGGCCCTGGCCCACCCCTATATGGCTGACTACTCCTTCCCCTTAGACGAGCCTATTTCTCTGCACCCCTTCCACATTGAGGATGAAGTTGATGATATCCTGCTTATGGACCAGAGCCACAGCCACACCTGGGATAGGTATGCTCGGCTCATCTGTTCCCTCTCACACCTGCTCTGTGACCAAGCTCAGAGATGCAAAGTTATATATTTTCCCTGTTCAGGCAGTTTTGTATACAAATAGTTTGCTTTGCTGTCTGCTAACTAAGCAGTACAAATCTTTTTGAGCCATTTTGCGCTTCTTTGTTTGAGTACTAAAGTCTCTCTTTCCTGCTCTGTCAGGTATCATGAGAGCCAGCTGTCGGAGGCTGACTGGCACTTGCACAGCACCCACGACCCAGACGAAGTTCAGGTTGACCCAAGGGCGCTCTCTGACGTAACGGACGAGGAGGAGGTCCAGGTGGGTGTTGACAAACCGCATATTCTCCTATGTATTTTCTGTGTTGTTTAAAAATATATTTTGAAGGCTTACAGATGAGGTGTGTAAAAAAAGTGTTTCTCAAATTGATGGATAGTATAGTTTAAGTGTTGTATTGTTTTAAAAAGAATATAACAAATCAAAAATAGCTTTAAGTAGTGTAAAGGGATAACACGTCTTCCTCCTGAGGGACTTAAAACTAATTTTTTGATAAATGGGGGCTGTGGTCTGTTTCCAGGTGGATCCTCGTAAATATGCTGATGGAGACAGGGAGAAGTTCCTGGATGAGCCGTCCTTCGACTACTCCTCTCTGTTCCTGCCGGAGAGGTCCTGGCAGGACGACGACGACCACGACCACCACGAGAACAAATACTGTGACTTGCAATGCAGCCACACCTGTAACTACAAGGCCGTGTCGCCCTCCTACCTGGACAACCTCATCTGGAGGGACAGTGAGGTCAACCACTACTACGAGCCCAAGCTCATCATTGACCTCTCCAACTGGAAGGAGCAGCAGAGCAAGGAGAAGGCCGACCGCAAGGCCAAGAGCAAGTGCGAGAAGAACGGGCTGGTGAAGGCCCAGATCGCGCTGAAGGAGGCGGAGAAGACCCAGAGTCCAGTGGAGAAGGACAGAGCGCAGGAGAAACACCAGACAGAGAAGCCCCAAGGCCAGCAGAACCAAGGCTTTGACTTTGACTCCTTCATCGCCAGCACCATTAAACTGAGCCTGCAGCCGGAGCCCTGTCAGGAGGTGGCCCTGCTCAACGAGGTGGGCCTCCTGAACGAGCTCAACTCTTCCGTCTCTCAGCTGGAGGCTCCCCGCTCAGGCTCCATGTCCAAGTCCATAAGTCAGGAGAAGGAGGAGAAGTGCCTGGTGAACCTCGCCCAGTTAGGCGGAGGAGGGTCGGGGGTTGTCGGCGGGGACGCTCCCTGGCCCGCTCAGCCCTGGGAGAGCTTCGGCTCCGGGGAGAGGGTCGGGGAGAACGGCTGTTTGATAGACGAAGCGTGCTGGGACATTCGCAAAGAGGACCACTTCCAGAAGGAGAGCACTTACACCAGCTACCTGGACCACCTGTTCAGCCGAAAGGAAGAGGGGGTCGGAGAGACTGTGCCCAGCTCGGAGACGGAGCCCTCGGAGGCGAGAGAGCTGGATGAGGGTTTCCTCGGCAGGAACACAGAGATTGTGCTTAACGTGCAGCTGGACTCTCTGGCCCTGCCTGGCTTTGACGGCACAGATGACTTGCCTCTAAAATCCATCCAGGCGTCCCTCACCCCGTGCGCTGTCAAATGCTCCCCACAAATCGCCCACAAAACCTACAGCAGCATCTTCAAGCATCTTAATTAAACAAGTGTGTGTATATCCTCCCTCACAGTGCAGAATCTAGGCAGTTTTGTTTTTATGTTTTTTTTAATATGGTATATTATTGTACTTGAATCATTTCATACCTTTTTTTTATTATGGTTACTTTTTAATTTCTTTTTGTCTTTTTTTTTTTTTTTAAACGGTTGAGAGGGGAGAGTTATTCTATTTAAAAAGTTTTGGTCATCACTCTGAGCCTTGATCACCAGGCCTTCATGGGTTAATGTCTACGCCCTCATTGCTATACTGGCATGTCACTCGCACACTTAAGTACTGTAGACGAACAGAAAGCGG
>JAVQJL010057626.1:0-12845 GCA_036024295.1 Nannoperca obscura
GGCCGCCCTCCCCCGGGGGCCGCGCGAGCCGCCCCCCCCCCGGGGGGGGGGGCCGCCCCCCCCCCCCAGGCGAGAGAGAGCAGGAGGAAGGAGAACATAAAGCAGTGCAGTACAAGTGATCGCCAGAAGACAAAGACCAATACGAAGAGCCGCAGACGCGTTAAAAACTACTGCACTTGTGGGACGTTTATCTTCTTTTGTCATATCATTCTTTGTAGGATTCAAAATGCTTTGAATTTAAGTGGAAAACGTTGTCTGTTTTACTGCTAGAGCGAATGGTTTTAACTGAAATGTTGTTTTAAATATCAGAAACGCCAGCAATTAGAGAGACAGCATGTGTTTTGTTGCTTGCCGAGGAGCCTAGGTCTCTTTTAGGGGCGCCCCCGTCCCCTCCGTCAACCCCGTAATTCAAACGCCGCTCTTAATCATCTTTAGTCCTCTGGGTTTCGGTGGCGGATGGAGATGCAGACAGACAGAAGATGAGGACGGAAGTACGGATGTTTACTGGCAGAGAAGTGGTTTGGCTGCTCTGCTCTCCATCACCAGGCACATGCTGCAGCTCATTCCACTTGCTCTTGCTGTAGTAACAGACCCAAACACACTCTGACAGCCAGCAACACACACACACACACATGTATGTGACCTATTTATCATTTTAGCAAACTACGTAAGAGATGACGAAAGTGGGGGTTGGGGCTGGAATGCAGAGAGGTTGGGAGAGGAGCAGAGATTGTGATGGCTCTGTTCCATTTAGGTGTAAAACGTAGTATTAAGTGCTCTGCACAGCCACAGCGCTCCCACACAGGTGCTCTCACTTCTGCTGCTTGATTAGACTTGTGACGACTGTGTGTGTGTGTGTGTGTGTGTGTGTGTGTGTGTGTGTGTGTGTGTGTGTGTGTGCGCGTGCACTGTGAGTAAGAGTTTTTCCTTCCACCTAGTGGAAATGGCAGACATCTGAAACACTCCAAATATGTGTGTATATAAATAAATCACAACTTACAGGAAGCGCGTGACTTAAACCTCTAAAACTGAAACATCAGATCTCTGTGGAGCGATGAGGAGACCGTAACCTTCCTCAGATGAATACAAGAAACAGGCAGAAATGCCGAATTTTCATCCTTTTTGTTCACTTGAGATTTGACTGGTGCTCTTTTAATAACATCATCTCATTAAGCCCTCTTCTTCTGCAGCAAACAAACTCCTAATATTCACATAAAGCCGGTGGATGGAAATGCACAATTACTTGCATTTTCTTTTGCCAATTTTCTGTAAATTTGGGAAGAATTTGCGTTAAATTTGGATGGATCTCTTTCACCATCCTGTTGGTTTTGGTGCACGTCCAACTTCAGCCAGAGCGGAGCAACAATCATCCAGAATCAGAGAAAACACCAGTGAGGTCGTTAAACACAAAGATTGATTGTTTGCTGATGATTACTTAAAGCTATATGCCACCTAACAAACTAATTGCATCCCCATCAGCTTTCGCTATATTTTGTGTTTTGTGCTAATTAGCAAATGTTAGCATGCTAACAAGAACAACATTACACCTGCTAAACGTCAGCATGCTAGCGTTATTGTTCATTGCTGTGCAGTGCGGCCTCACAGAGCTGCTAGCATGGATGTACACTCTTGTTTATCATTGTAAATTCAATATCTAGACTGTAATTTACATGTTTTTATTATTTTGGACTTTTGGAAATTATTTAGACCAAACAAACAAAGAAAACTAAAATGAATGTGGACTTTAAAAACATTCATTTATTTTATTTATTGGGGGTTTTAAACATACAGTTGAAAATAGAAGCAGATATAAAGAAGTAAAACATTAGGAACATGAGAAAATTGCTAAATAGTTTGCAATACGTTCATTTATTGAAAAGTCAGTTCAAACATACATTTATTTATATTCAAATGTCCCCCCTTCATTGACCTGCAGTTGCATATTATGTCTGTACCCCCCCCCCCCCAGTTCACCTGGCTGGTGTTGTGGTCCCAGTGCCATGACATTAGTGATCCGTAAGGTCTCTTTATTTAACCCTGGATCTCTGCCATTGTCCTGCTGATTAAATAACAGCAGACAGACAGACAGACAGACAGGCAGCTGTCCAGCAACGACTTTCTGAATCTGTCAAGGTTGTTTCATTATGAGAAAACATTTGTCCTTGTGTCGTGGGTGTGGAGGTGCTGAAGAAGTCCAGTTCTCTGTGGACAGAGCGCACACGCTGTGCTGTTCAGGGGGAGATGTGACTCTTCAGTTTGATCTTTGGACTTGATTTCCCACCAGTGAACAAACTGAGAGCAAAATTCAATTTGAACGAACATGGAGGATGTTCAGTGTCTCGGTGCTCTTCTGTTTTGTAAAGCTAAAAATAACAGCTTAATGTTTAAATAAAACATTTCCAGACACTCCTATCTGGGGATTCTATCTAATAACAGTATCTCAATTTAATTGCCAGGACATTAACTACGTTTTTATATACAGATGGAGGAGAAGTAACAGTAAAACCCAGCATTAAGTGTGTTAGTGAGGTGGTGTTTCGCCATGAGTGGATGTGGAGAAGTCTGACCTGACAGATCTGTTGGATTCATGAACTAATATTTACTGTGGAACCATTAAGAGCTTTTTACACCAGCAGGAGGATCTTGAGCTGAACAGTGAAAGTAAACAGGTACCTGGTGGAGGTTTCAGAAGCTAGAAAGTGGTAGTCTACAGTGGTCCGAACCCTTCGGCCTGATCCAAAATGCACCCATAAAAAAAAAAAACCCACACAAAGCAGACCTGCATAAATGACCAGACCCACCAGGGCACCTGGGAAAGGTCAGACCGGTTTATCAGGCCTAATGCAGTGGACTCGAACAGAGAGAGGCTGCAGCATGTTAAAGAGCTGCAGTACATCATCGTGTCTCCTGCACTGTGACTATGAAGCACCACGTGATCAGAGGTGATTGAGAGTCCGCTCAGGTCCACTCTGCTATAATTAGACATTTCCATGCACCTGAGACCCGTGGCAACACATTAAGGCCCCACCACACCTGGTTAGACTCTAACATTTGTCTCTGCTCTTGGTTACTAAGAACTGAGGAAACATGAAGACATTTTAAACATGCTGCTGCTGTTTGTAACTCTCCCCTTTTGTTGAGTCACATTTCTGTAACGCTTTTAGTATTTTAGGAAATGGATAATATTTCTCTGTGCGTCTGTTTTAATAAATGTTATTTCTAAACGTCCCTGACAGCATTTTGCTCCTTCCTGTCAGGTATGGTGCTGGTTTGTTTCGAAGGCGACTCTGACGGCTACATCAACCTGGTCGCCTACCCCTACGTGGAGAGCAACATGGAGGGAGGGACCGCGGAGCACGAGGAGCGTGACCCCCCAGAGAGGGAGCAGCCGAGGAGGAAGCACTCCCGGCGCAGCCTCCATCGCTCCTCCTCCGAACACAAGGACGAGCGGCCCGACAGGAAGGAGGCGCACGACACCGACGCCTCTGATAAGTAAGCACGCTTTTCTCTGTTTTATGTCACTTTTTACACTGAATATCTTGGGATTTTGGGCTGTTGATGGGACATTTGAAGACATCACATTGGGCTCTGGGAACATAATCTTTAGATTGCATCCATTGCTCCCAGGCATTATGGGAAATGTTGTCCTCCCAGGACTCTGGAGTCTGGAGTTAGTCGTGCCCACAACACCTCCAAAGAGAAGCAGCCGTGCTGCCGCTGCTTGTATCTGCATTGTCTGTGATTTTCAAGACTATATTTTTATTGTGGATATTTTCCATACGTTTTAGCCACGCTAGCCATGACGATGTCTGCTGGTCCACCACTTTCCTCCAGGTGTAAATGTGGTGGATTACCATGACACCTGGAGCACATATTCACTTCCCCTTCAGGATGAATTGTAATCACTTAAACGATCCGGTCAAAATACTACAAACTGCAAAACATCAGCCTCAGCTGTACGTTAGTGCCAATATATTAGCTTACATGCTAAACTAAGATGGTGAACACGGTCAGTTTTGTACCTGCTAATTTAACCTGCCGTTCAGCTCAAAGCAGTGCTGGGCCTCAGCACAGCCTCACATCTGTTCGGGGTCAATAAACACAGACTTCACGGGACCGTCCAGCGGTGACATTTGTGGGAATAAGTCGAACCTTTAAATCCACGTGACAGTTTGAACGGAGGGTCACCAGCAGTCGTTTTTGCCGTGTTCATTGTCCCCTCTCCTCCTCCTCCCGGCAGTCTGGCAGAGCTGAAGAGTCCCAGGCTCGACCCAAAGATCCACTCAGATGTCCCCTTCCAGATGTTGGACTGGAACAGTGGTTTGAGTTCAGAAAGGATCAGTTACAACCCCTGGAGCCTCCGCTGCCACAAACAGCAGCTCAGCCGCATGAGGTCTGAATCCAAGGAACGCAAACTCTTCAGTATCCTTCCTCAGCCGGTCACATCCGCTGATACTCAACTGTCTTCTTTTCACGTGACCTGAAACTTGTGAATCAAGGTCTACTTATTAGCTTTGTCTGCAGCCTTCAAAACGAACTCCCCTCTGCTGAAAGAAACCGTGAGATGCGGCTTAAAGCTCTGCAGAAAAAGCTAGTAAGTGGACCGTACTGTGAAAAGTGTTCCTTAAACTACTGTTTCCAAGGTCAAAAATAATCTTGACCTGGGAAATTCTGATAAATAGTGATAAATAATGCAATGTTACAGAAAGGCAACCGTGGTGTCACCACACCTGAACAAACGTAGCTGTTGAAATGTTATAAATGTGTAAATACAAGCGCTGATGTTGTGCAGAGTAATCTAGTGGTGCTGTCTGTACCGAGGAGTCTGCTGCTGCCCAAGACTCTTGATTGGTGGTTTTAGTAGTGGAGTATTTGACTAGTGGAGTAATGTACCGGTGGAATAAGAGGCACCGGATGTAAATGTCATGAGACTGTGAGGAAGGGCGCAGGAATAAGGGGGGGGGTGGGGGTTATTGGAGGGTGTCTGAGGTTATCGGGTCAGAGGTCGTGTTTTGATGTCCAGCTTCAAAGGGACAGACTGCAGCTGCCCGGAGAACACAGCAACACACGGCCTGTCCTCAGCCAGAGCAGATCCAGGGCTGCTGCCAGAGGACGTCACTGAAACACTGTCATAACACGAAGCGCAGGAACACTGGGACAAAGATAGGAAAATAAAGTGGAATAATACATAAGAATCAAGAGTCGGAGCAGCCTGTGATGTGTTCAGTGACCATCAGGAATATTCTGCTGTGTTTGCAAACTAAAGAGAAGGAGAGACTTTACAATGAGTGTGTTTGTGTCATTACATGGAAATATTTTCTATAGAAGTTCAACAGGCTGATGGAGAAATCAAATCATAACTTCACTGCAGTGGGTTTTTTAATAAATACATATTTATATATTTGTAATATTTAATATTACAGGAGTGTGTATATATATGTTGCTATGATTGGACCATTCCTTCATTTCTCAAATAGTGAGTGATGCGTTCAGGTACCTCATCTGCAATCAAACTCTAATTGACAAATAATACTCGGTTTCTTTTTGTTTGTCTTGCTGCAGACTCCATCACATTTGAAGTGTTACAGCAGGTCAAAAGGCTGTTAAATGTGCAATATTTGGATAAAGTTTTGAATTTTATTGACAATAGCTAAATGAAATAAAGGCATTATTAGACACTTGGACAAATCAGTGAACCTCCGCAGGTCTGCAGCTTCAGATTGGCTCATTTGTAATATTTAGTTTCTAAAATAGTTCAACGAATTTAGTTTTTTTTGCGTAACAAATGTAAATGTGATGAAAGTACAGAACATTATGTGTCTCCGCCACCTGTAGCAGATCTCCAGACATTGGTAGAGGTCAGGATCAGAAATGTGCTCCTTAACGGCAGTCTTTCAACCAGAGTTCCTGTTGTTGGAGAACGTGGTCCACCACTTTTCCTACCCCTGCATCCTGGACCTGAAGATGGGCACCAGGCAGCACGGAGACGACGCCTCCGAGGAGAAGGCGGCCCGGCAGATGAAGAAGTGTGAGCAGAGCACTTCGGCGACGCTGGGAGTCAGAGTGTGTGGCATGCAGGTACAACGAACGCTGCTGGCGAACACGCCGCTGCGACTCACTGGCTAACACAAGCTAATCACCTGAGGATGTTGGAGGCATGATGCAGGCTCATTGGCCTTATCTATATTTCAAGTGGGTCGAGTAACAATAATATCAGGATTCCTGACGCACATTTAGACAAAGACGGAAGCGTCTGCACTTAAAGAATCATGTACAGTCTTTATTCCACTTATGTAGCCTTTCTTAGCTAATTACATTATACCCTTGTCTCTGGGGAGGCGGAGCATCAGATGATGTTTTTATAATTCCTCATTAAACCATCATTATACGACTGCTGCTGCCAGTGCAACCTGTAAGCATTACTCCTTCTACCGCTACTATAACCACTAGCACGAGCTCCTACTACTAATCATCAAGGTAATAATAATCCAGCGGTTTCACTCCCGTCTCTGCAGGTGTACCAGCTGAACACCGGCCACTACCTCTGGAGGAACAAGTACTACGGCCGCGGCCTGTCGATCGAAGGCTTCCGCCAGGCCCTCCACCAGTACTTGCACAACGGAAAGGGACTGAGGCAGGACCTCTTTGAGCCGATCCTGAATAAGCTTCGCAGCCTGAAGGCGGTGCTGGAGAGGCAGGCGTCCTACCGCTTCTACTCGTCGTCGCTGCTCATCATCTACGAGGGACAGGTGAGGACTTAATGTTTGTCTTTTGGTGTCAGAATAAATCCGCTCCGTGACGCTGAACCAAGTGCGGATTAGGACTCTGTAGTTCTTCAGTGAACGCCTGTGATGAGCTGTGTTTACATTCCACAAGAGTAGCTGCAGCCAAGCCTGGATTACCAACCAGGCCCAGGGGCCCCGGACCCTCAAGGGTCCCAAAACAAAGGCAAAGATGAGCTATGCAGCAAATACTTTGTGGTATTTCGATCAATTGCATTTTCTTTTTATTAATATACAGTTAACTCTAAAATGATGCTGTGTTTTTACCTTTTCTTGTAGAAGGACCCTCAATCAAAATGTAGCTTTAACATACGTATTACAGTTAATATTGTATCACATTTTAAAGTAGCTTGGGGCCCTCTAGGGAGTGAATCCTGCCCTCACTGCAGCACACTGTGAGGTGTTCTGGCACATATCTCCACTTCCACTAATTTGCACCTTTTATAAATAGAATAAATTACAGAGAGAACTCGAGTGTCTCACTCCACTCGCCAGTTTCAAACCACTTTATTTGGAGGTCGAACTGAAGGCGAGTGCGGCTGAAATGTCACAATAACCCCGTCACTGTGCAGGAGAACGTACGGTAGATCAAAGTGGGTCTGGAAACTGGGATGGGTGTTTGTAACGTGGAGGTGACGACGTGCACGCGTTTGTTTCTGCTGCCCTCAAGGGGCCCAAAGAATCTGTTATTAAAGAAAATGAGAATGTGTCTGAAGGTGAAACGCGTTTCTTCCTCCGTTTGAAGTGATCGTCAGGTCCGTGCTGATCTCTGCTGTGTTTGACTCTGTCTGCAGAAACCTGAGGGCCCTCCAGTGCTCAGCTCGGGGCCACATGCTGTATCGCAACAGAAGACCCCTTCGGCCCCTGCAGAGCCCCACTGTGGCCCCCTGCCCCACGCAGCTCCAGCCGCCGCCCCCCCCTGTGAAACGGACATGAGCCAGAAGCCAGACCCACGGTCACTGTCCTCTCAGGGACCTGGACTAATGGCTCCACCCTCCCCCTCCCCCCGTCCTCCCCCACAGGCCCCGCCCACCAAGTCAGACTGCCACTTTTTCGCCCCCCCCCTCTCCTCGCCTCACCCCCGTCCAGACTCCTCTTCTCCTGCTCCTAGCTTAACATCCCGCCCCCCTCCTCCCGCCGCCCAGCCCCAGCAGCCCCCCCTGGTGGACGTACGTATGATCGACTTCGCCCACTCCACCTTCAAGGGTTTCCGTGGCGACACGGCGGTGCACGACGGGCCGGACCGGGGCTACGTGTTCGGACTGGAGAGCCTGGTCCAGATCCTGGAGAGCCTCCGGGACGACAACCTGCCGTAGCTCCGAACACACACACACACACACACACACACACACAGACTCACTTTACCCCGCCTCTCACTCCCTGACACCCCCCACCCACACCCACACCCACACACACACACACACACACACACACACACACACACCTCCACTCCTCTTCACTCCTCTTCCTCTACAGAAACTAAACCTGGACAGGTGAAGAGACTCCTTCAGCGTCACCTTGAAAACGCACTCAGAAACACATCCAAGCATCTGTTAAAGCAATAGATGGCGATGATACAGGGCAACTCTTTAGTTTTTCTTCAGCAGTGCAGAGGGCAGCGCCGCCCACAGGGACACCGGGGATAAAGCGCAACAGAGATTTGCATCATATAGAAGTAGGAGAGAGAATAGAGATCATTTCTAACACGCTGTATGTCCGTTTTTGGGGCTTAACTGAAAAACATTAGTAGTTGGTGTCCTGTAAAATCTTCCTCTGGGTTGTTATAAGTGTTACTTTCCCAAATCCGGTCTGGTGATATTTTTCTTATTGTCAACAAATCCCATAAAAAGACCCAATAACCAACACTGAATTGATCACGAGCGTGCGTGCGTGGCTGAAGCCTGATAGATCCTCTTCCTCTGAGCCACAGAGCTGCATTATTGTTCAAACACTGTTAGAAACACACCAGTGAGTCACACTGGTGACATGTGACTTGTTCACTTGTTACCACTAGTGCATCTTCACTCACACTGTCCTGCTGCATGAAACATGCATCAGAGCACCAACTGTGGATTAATCCACTGCTGAAAATAGTCCCCACCAGATGCATTATTACAATTTTGTTCCTGTTTGAGTAACGTTTGCTAACATTAGCTGTTTTACGAAATTACAGAGTCCTTTTTAAAGAATGATATGTATATATATATATATATGTTTGTGAGATTGAAAGTTATTTTTATACATTAGATTATTTTGTGGGTGTATTTTATGCCTTTTATTTGCTTGATTTGATCACCGACAGCAGAGAGAGTTGACAGGAAACTTCTGCCTCTATCTGGGGATGTTGTGTTCAAGGTCCTGCACCTTAAAGTTTATTCTCGACCTTGGAGACGTCACTTAACATCAATCTTCCTACGACGTCCATTTAGTAGCTGTTCTGGAGTTTTTAACCTTCCTCAGAAGATGAAGTTGCTCCATTTTTTTTTTTTTTTTTAATAAAAGCTTTGAAGGCTTTTCATTCATGTTGGCTTTAAAAGACCAAAAGCTCCACAGAGCAGCAACTAATTGATGTTTTCCTTTTGCTGATTCCAGTGTCATGAAGGAACTTTCGATCACTACTTTTAAGTCAACGTGAACAAAAAGTCCTTAAAGTGCTCAAAAAAATAGAAATAATGGATCAAAAGCTCCAGGAACGGCTACTTAATGGACATTGTTGTGGGTTTGTTTTGTCAGCGTTATATTTGTGAGCCATTTTCAAACATTCAGATCTTCAGCAGGAACAACTGGTCTGGGAGCAGATTGGAGAAACACGTTGGTTCAGGTCTTTTCATGGGATTTGTTGACAATAATAGAAAAGAAAGAATTAAACCAGCCTTATTCTTTTAAGTTAGGGCTGGGTGATATGGTTGAATAGCAAGAATATTTAATAAGAAAAATATTTTTCCTACATATATTATATACATGTATGTGATAAAATGGCAAATCCATGTTCATTGCAGTGAACTGTGTTATTTTTTAAACCCTCATTTTGCCGGGTTTTTGCTTGGATTCATTCATTTGGACGACTTTTGTGAAACGCGATGTATTTAAATCATCACGATCGATTCCACCGATGGTTTGAAATAATAATGTCGATTTATTGCCCGGCCTCAAATGTGTCTCACGCGCGCACACACAAAACAAACATCCCTCGTCCTGTAACTGTTTCCCATTCATTTCACCATTGATCTCATCTGATTGGTCCTGATGAGACGGCTTTAGCCAATCACATTTGTCCATTTAGGTTTCCTTTAAAAAGTTCCAGAGTGCCGCCCCCTGCTGGACAGCTACAGGAACTCACCCCAGCACCTGGAATCAGAGAGAGAAGCAAATATGAATATTTTATTTTTGGTTTATCGAGGTGATAATTTATTTTTTTTATTGTGACCTTTAACCGATGTGTGTGTGTGTGTGTGTGTATGTGTGTGGGTAGATGTTTCGTCTTTTCCATGTCTCCACCCCAAATGTATAAAATGTAAAGAACTCGCGTGCATCAGAGACACAACGTGCGCGAGAATACGCAGTATTATTTGAGCTGACTGGAGTCTGTTTTATTTGCTTTAATTCTCGTTGGGTTTCATGAAAAGAAAATGTAAATCCAGACTCCAGTCCGCTCGCTGAGCCCGACACTTGTGCCTGCTGTGGAGCTGTTGCTCAGGTGGGAAGCTCTACAAACGTGTGTGTGTGTGTGTGTGTTAGGACAGAGGTAGACGCCATCTTTAGTTTTTTGGTTTGTTTCACTTTTTTCACATTTAAGAAGTCGGTAAAGAACTGCATGCACATTAACGTCCTCCTGTTCGGGTCGGTTTCCTCCACAGCGTCAGAACACTCCGGTCACGGTCGCCAGAGCAGCGACGGCCCACGTGTCCTCTCATGATCATGATGTTTCGTCGTGGGTGTTCGCCACAATGGTTGATCAGTTGTTTAGCAGCATTTTCTGCATCTGACATCATCCTGACTGTTGGAACAGTGAAAGAAAGTGAGATTAAATCTTTCCAGAAACTTTTGGGGCTCGTGCTGTAATTCCTGACCGGTCAGACGCATGAAGGTCACGTGACATGGTGTTGATGCCAAGTGCTCATGTAAGAGTTCAGACACGGGGGTCAGATCACCAGAAAGTCTCAACACAGAGACACTAATGACTCTTTTTGACAGTTTGTTGTGTCCCCTTAGAGCAGAAAGACACGTGAACGCAACATGAACTGTTACATCCAGCTGTTACAGAGCAACATGATCATTTATTGGCAGCCACCTGGCGAGTCCAATATTTATTCCGTTTTTATCTTTTTACCAACTCCTGTGGGACATTTCTGTCTCTTTCGCTGCTAAATGCTGCCCTGTGTCTGTGCGCTGTTTGAGAACGTGGGGTTTTAGAGCTTCTACTCTGGAAACACCGCTGTGAGAGAGCCAGAGAGTAAAGTTACAGCAGGACGGCGAAACAAACCGAGCTGCAGGTTCAGATGATCATTCTCTGTAGGTTCAGATCAATGATATACATTCACATTAGATTAAAAGCTCGACTGCTTCACGTGTGATTTAGACCGCGACAGCAGTCATGAAGTTAGCTACATAAATGTCCTTAAAGGTCAGTCATATTAAATTACATTTCCATCCCAATGAGAGCTGAAACAAAGTCATATGTTAATAATTTCTTTTACAATTGTAAAACAAATGGTTTGAAGACGACATCTTTTTCTTATAATAGAAAAGAATCAACAGGTGAATCTCGTTCAGTGAATGTGCCTTGCTGTGTAATCCTGGCACAGTTGCAGGTGACCCGGGTGCATGTGCAGGCTGAATAAACGCTCGTGATGTTCAGAGCTGCAGATTCGACCCCGATCGTTCCTGGACCGTCGGAGAGTCCGTCCTCTGGCTCCTCCGGACGGTTGGTGCACTTTATAAGCCGACGTTGTCACCCTGAAGTCAAAGTTATGGGATGCTACACAAGAGCGCTGTAATCATGTAACACAACAAGGACACCGTGTCTTGTAATCATGACTTCTGTATCTCATAGTTTTATTCTAATTATGAAATAGTAAGAGAGAGGCCTCCAATTAGTTCTTCCTTGGACACAATCCTCCTGCGTAAATCAGAATTAGGAGATTTTAGATGTTAATATTTGACACTATTTTAATTTGTGTGGTAAGAGAAATGCTGACCGTGTGATTAAAAACGGTTTGATTTAGCTTTTCATTATTTGGATGAATAAAGTCCAGTTTTTAAAATATTAAATCGTCTTTTTTTTAAACTATTTTTTGGGGAATTGTTATTCTGTTAAAAGAGAACTCAACCAATTTAGCATTTCGATCCCATTAAGACTATTAAGAGATTTTTTTTTCTCTACACATTATTCTTCTTTGTTAAAACCTGTTGCCTACATTACCCACAATGCAACTCAGCCACTGAGGTCAGAGATTCAGGTGTGTTAGGTGTCTGGTAAGCTCTCTAACATTTTGTCATTTATTTTTCCTTCTGGAGCCACAAAAATACTTTAAACAACTTTTATTTCATTTTAATACTGAAGACCTGTAAACGGACTTTAAACCGGATCTCATGGCTGTGATTGACTGCATTCATCACCAGCAGTCAGTGAAAACGTCTGCACAAAGTGAAATCTCATGAACTCCAGAGGTCTTTGTAATCAGCATCTGGACTGTCGGGACTCCTGCGGAAACAGAGATGTTTGAGCCTCTCGGGCGCGGGGGGGGGGGTGAACCCAGGTCGTGTGATTGCTGAACGTGACCTCTGGGACGTCCTGCTGCGTGGAGACCACATCTGTTGTGAGTTCAGATCAGTTCAACTTGTCAAATGTAAAAAATAAAAGTTGTATTCAGCCTTTAAAGCTTTTAATTCTTTTTCAAAAACTGGTGTTTAAAAATGTTTGTTTCATGGAAATCACCAGAAACCGCCCGTAGAGGGAGTTTTTAGCACATTTGAGGTTGTAGGGACATTCAGCTGCTCGGTACTTCAGCGTTCACTCTTAAATCCACAAGTTCAGGAGGCAGGAAAACATTTATATAATAC
>JAVQJL010057629.1:0-12884 GCA_036024295.1 Nannoperca obscura
CGACGAACCCCCTTTAGGACCCTACCGAGAGAAAAAGAAAAAGGGGAGAAAGAACAGGAAAAACGAGCGAAAAAGGGACGGGCGGGTGGGGCGCGGTGATCGAGCGGCAGTAGTAGAGAGCAGACGAGTAGTGATTACGTAGGGTATTTGTACGGAAATGGCGTAGTGGCGTGGATGACGTAATGTGGGTGTGTTCCTGCTCCCGAAATCCGCTAAATAGCAACAATTAAGTGTAAGTTTTATATTTTAAGTATATGCACAAATGATTATGAATGAATTATGCAGTAGTTTGTAATTAGTCATAAATATAATCATGTTTGATGTCTTGTGGAATTTTAAATTCAACATTTTATAATTAGAGGCTCAGTCTGCTGTGCAGAGCTTGTGCAGTACTTTTTCACTACTACTAACTACTTTTTCACCTCAGCCATTGTTGTTGCTTTTCTTTGAGTTTATGTCACCACTAATCATAATTTCCATCAGTAATGTGCCTTTTATTTTAAAGTGCAAGTTTAAATACTGTAAATGCATGTTATGACGCTGCAATGAGTCAATATTACCGCTATTAACAGAACAGTCTGGAAGAAATGGCCCATTTGAAAGACGGCGACATATCGCAATGTAGTAATATAGGCTTTGTGAGGAAGCACAGACTTAACTAGGAAGGGGGGGAGGGGGGGGGGGGGGGTTCATAGACTTAAAACTCAAGTCACAAAAAGGTGAAACTTCAAGGAACAAAAAGCCTTCAAAAAACATATGACCCTCCCAAATATCTAAATAGACTGTCAAGATGTTAGTCTTTCTCACCACTCTCAGCAGACCTCCCAATGACCCGTCATCATCTGCCTTCCTTTTATTTCCCACTTTTTTTCACACTCCTCTCTTAGTTCACGCCTCTATTGTGACATGGATCCAATGTTTGTAACCTTGGTCCCCCTGGCCCTCTCAAAGGCCCTTCACACCTCAGTGTGGCCTCCACACCCCACACCTGAAAGGAGATTAGGTGACCGTCACCTCTCCTCTTCCCTCCACTTTAGTCCTCACTTCTTCTCACTCTTCACCTTGCTCCAGTGTCGCCACATCTAACCTCTCTGACCGGCCTGCCTCTGTGTAGAGCCTGAGGTCTGGGATTTTGTTACTGTACTGGGGTCGTTGACCGTCAAGAAGAGGTAAGTTATTGGTTTATGGGGAGGAGAGAGACACCCCCTGCCTGGATGCAGACACTGATGTCATGGCGAGACGCCTCAGGGACGAGCTGCAGACTGGTGATGTCATTGTATGTTCAAAAATCTGGTTGGTGGGTGACGGAGGAGATGGGGGGATGTATATGTTCTAAACTAAGCAGATGTTGGGAAGCTCAGTGTGGCAAGATGGCGTCACCCATAGCGCGTGATTCTAGTTGATGCAATGACACAGTAATGGAATCACTGACAACTGACATTGTCTTATAACTAGCCATTTGTGTTGATCTTTTCTTAGTTTGATTTTATTGTCATAACCAGCACTGCGGCCAAATGCAGTAAAGATGTGGGTTGGAGGGTGGAGGTCTGGGGAGGTGCAGCACTAGCCAGTGTAGGGTGCCACCTGTGACCTTGTAAATGAGAAGTGATGAAAAATTTATGTGAGAAATTTGAGCACCTGTTTTTGTTTGTTTGTTTTTTCTTTTGCTATTCAGAATCTCCACAGTTCATAAAGAATGTTCACGGCATATTTTGTCTCCATGCTCCATCTGACACAAACAATTGTATGGAGACCCCAGGCAGGTGCTGTGGTTATAGTAAGGTAACTGAAGAGCGAGCTGCATTAAAACTGATTTATATCTGAAATATTTTAGCCGATCAGGTTTTACACTGAGCGTGTAAAGCAATCGGTGAGCTCAACACTCCACCACATCAGTCATGGTTGTGCAGGGTGACAGACACAGTCTATGAGGTGAACAAAGAGTCAGACTCACTCACTGATACTGTACTGTACATTTGAAGACAGCACATAAAGGTTTAGCTTTGATGTGTGGTTGCTGTACTTGCCTGTGAGTGACTGTATGTTATTTACCAAAGGAGAAAGTGTACTGTTGACCCGTCTGTCCCCTCCATGGCTCTGGCTGATTAAGCAGGTCAGAAATAGCTGTGTAATGTGAGGGGCAGCTGTGATTGTGTGTCCGTGTGTGTGTGTGTGTGTGTGTGTGTGTGTGTGTGTGTGTGTGTGTGTGTGTGTGTGTATACAGGCTCAAACATGCAAAGACAGCATAAACAGGTGCCTTGAACACACACATAAGACACACAACCTCTGATATCCCACATTCCAGCACAAGGCCGAGCCTGCTTCTCCTTTTCCTCACGCCCTTCATCTGAAACTCTTAAGACTCTCAAACACTTTGATTGCGAGATCCATTTACACTAACAGGCCAATAGTGAAACATGAGTGGGCGGTGACTCTCCCTCAGATATGGATTGTTCTGTATAGAGAATGAGGTCACCAAACAAATGCATAGCTGCTCTGCCTCACTGTCACTTCTCTAATTGGAAAGACGGACTGGGTCCCAAGTCAAGATCTAAATCTCCTCAAAAGGATTGATGCAGACAATGTTTTATACCCAGTGGACATAAATATTGACACTTGTATCCAGATGTATATGGGATGATGTGTAACATGAGGCTGACACCCCCATTATGGATGGCAGGTGATCTGTTGACCTTGACGATGACAAGTTCATGCACAGGGCACAGGGTGCAGGGCGAGGGACACAGCCGTGAAAGGGGTGTGGATTCAGTGCATTGTGTTCTACCAGGGAGTTTCAGCATCACTACCAGTTGTCTGCCTGGTAAGTTTTATAGCTACCCCCCCTAACAGTATGATGAAATCACAGGCAGCTGCTGTGTGGCATGACCAGACAGGCAACCAAATTCACCAGGGAAGCGCCAAAATGGATGCCGACCACATACCTTCACCACAGCCTTTTGCTGCACGTGGTGGGAAAAACTGAGCTACGGCATGAGGGCGAAGGCTCCATTAAGGGCCATCAAATATTCATCGGCCATACAGCACCAAGCCCTTGGCTCTATCCCCACAGCATTGTGCAACAAACCACCAAGAAAACTGCTCGTGAAAACAACAACACAGTATTGAGCCTGCAGTGCAGAGCTAAGAAACAGCTTTAATTATCTTTGACCTCACACCAGGCAAGACTGATTTATTCATTGATGTGCTGGCAGAACTAAGGGCAATTCAGAAATCACTTAATACACCGACTACAAGTATCACTAACTTAATGGCACAATGACGGACCAAGCAAATGACTGTTTAATGGAGAGAAAAGTTTGCTTTCTCACCTGCCCACATTACGGAGTGTTAACAGCAAACTAATGGACACACATACATTAATAAAGATAACAATGACATCACCAGACTGACCACATGGTTCAATACTTTGAGTTAACTCCAAACTGTCAATAAAAACTCCATCAATGAATCCAACCAGGCCTATCCAGACTGCGATCAGGTCTTAAATGTGTTTAGTGCTGCTGGTGGGGCGGTAATTGCCTTAGCAGGCTAGCAGGCTGGCTCTAATGACATTATCAACCTGTTAACAACCACAGAGGAGCTCGAGTTGTTCCTCTAAAGGCTCTGTCATCTGTCAATGTATGGCCAGTTGCAGTGTTGTTTATCTAGGGTGCTATTTGTTCAAGTCTCATGTTTTAGGGTTGCACTTATCTTTATCAGTCAGATTTTGGCATCATTACATAAGATTATTACAAAATGTGTTAAAGGCCAAAATGAGGGATTATCAAAACTAAAAAAAGGCTTGTCATTTTTAAAGCTGTGTTAAATGATGTCAAGAAACACACTGGCAGTATTAGCATTCAAGTTTTCACCAGGGGGCAGCATCAACACATTGTTGAGATATCAAATTCAAATTTCTGGTCAGTACTTTGAAGTTGTTTACCTGATCATTTCAGAACACAGACAGGGAACTGTTGCAATAGACAGGATTTGAATGAAGGCTTTCATTATATTTACCACCATACTGTCTACTTCCCTTCCTTGGCATTGCATGGCAGTAGTTACTTTATGGCATTTGCATCACACAACTATGCAAGTATATATCATTTTACTATACGAATAAATAGACAAAGATTTGCATTACGTGTCGGTTGAGCATCACTAAGCAAAACTTTTACTGCAGTTATGTTATGAAACAGCATGCACTGTATTACAAAAAAAGATGCAATTTTATTTGAATTGACAGAGTTTCTGTTAAACCTTCCCATAGCTTTAACCTTGAAGGAACATTTTTCCTCACCTTTTGAAATCATAACAAATATTTTGTGTCAGCTAGTTCCAGCACTTTGTTAACACTAGGTCACACTTAATCTATAGTATGTTGATTGAAATGCTCAAACCTAAGACATGATCTTGTGTTACTGGTTGCACCAGATACGTTGTAAGTGTCTTTATAAACATTGGAAATCAGCAGACCTATTGGGTGTCTTGTCTTGAGGATCTTGACTAGCAATTAAAAGGAGGTTTTGTAGGTTTGAACAACGTTTCTCTGCTCCATATGAGTTTGAAACAATGGAAAAACAAGATATGGTATGTTAATTTATGATCTTTACAGGTGCTGGTTTGCAAATGTTGTCACCTTTGGACAGAAGCAGGATAGCTGTTTCCTCCTGTTTCCAGTCTTTATGCTCAGCTAAACCTACTGGCTGTTGGCTGCAGCCTTATGTTTCATCATCCCTGTGTTGTATCATCCCTCTCAATTAACTTTCAGAAAGAAAGTGAATAAGAGTACCTCCCAAAACGTGAAACTATTCCTTTAACATTTTGTCAACAGTAATAATCCTGAGTTCGAAAAGACATGTTTGTTTTTTGCCCACTCCATCATAAACTATGGCTAGTTTCAGCTCCTGCTGTGACCCTGAAAAGGAATAAACTTGTTCTTGAAAATTCTGTCATTCAGGACTTTGTCTCAAATTATTTTCTCAAATAAATAATTTAATAATTTGTCTCAAAGAACTGAAGAAGCTTTTCAGACACGAGGGGAAATGCTTCAATAAACCTACACCAAGTAGGTTCCAATTTCCTTTGACTGAGCACTAGAGATTTGTCTCTAAAGTAAAACATCTTACAGAAAAAAAAAAATGTAGCAGAAGGAAAAAAGCAGAAGGTCTACTGGAGAAAAAGGTCTTAACACACGCTCAAAGAATTAAGGGTATGTAGAGTTGGAACAATTTACACAAGTATGTTCAAAATAAACCATATACTGTATTTACCGCTTCTTTTTTTTTTTGTCCATCCTGTCATGTGAATACAGAAACATATATTTGAGAGAATGCCTGAATACTGTAAAAGAACTACATATTCTTCAGTTCTTAACTTGACACTGAGGGTGAACTACACAGACAAAAATGCTTTTCAAGGAATACTCGGGTGGTTTGGTATAATTATGATTAGAATTAAATAAGCCAAAAGCCTGAGTGTGGATGGCAGTTTCAGCAGCATCTGTGGTCGGAACTACAGGTACACTCCACTCCAATCCATAACCAAATGTGGCAATCAGCTAGCTGAGAAAGCGGCCATGATGTGGTGAGAGAAATGTGCATGCTTTATTTGCAAGGGAAATCAGTCAGCAAGAACATTGGTGGTACATCTTGCCGCAACAAGTAACAACTGTAAGGTGGATGTGAGTCACTGTGGAGAGTGACAATGCAGACGATCATCTCACGCGGGTAATGTAGGCTTTTGTATGGATAGGTGGCACTTATGGTCAGATAATTCCATAATCTACTGCATGTTGTCCTTACTCCTTAGGATAATGTCACCGCTGGATGGAAAGCATTGCCTGATGTTTGTAGTGGAGATAGCAGTCCTGTTCTTTGGGATATTCCTCAAGAGCAGTATATGTCTGAGCTCAGGTAAGTACGCTTAACTATAGCTAACCTGTAACAAATCAGTATTTCTCAACCCAATGTGTTCTACCGATTAACATTATTATAATATTTGTAATTTTGTAATTTTGGTTTTATACAGGCACAAATGAGACTTGCCGACAAAAGAATTTATTGTTTGTCAGTGCCAAAAAGCCAGACAGATCATTCCATTTTCCAACAAGTAAGCTTGACAACACTATAGAAAGATAACTTTGAAAATTGAACAGTGTGCTGATTAAACAGTGGTTTCATATCATATTTCAGATGCTGTCTATCGTGACAACAACGGAAGTCAACTTTGTTTCAATGTCCAGGCAAACAAAACATATACAGGTACAGTTTCATAATTGCCTGATGTGATCCCACTGAAAATAACCATACGATTGTTTCTCTTGGTCATTTGATAAATGTAACTTTATTGTGGTTTGTATTATAGACTGTTGTAACAGTAGAGATTTCAACTGCAGCTTTGAAATAAGTGGTAATGAGAATAACTACAGCCTAACTCTCAATAAAGAGGTTTTATCCAAGCAAGATATTGTACTGATGGCTGTACCCGACGCAGACTTCAAATGTATGCCATCGCAGCTCTACAACAAGAGTTCAGGTATTGCTGACAATCCTCTTTTGATATGAATGTTTGGACATGAACTGACTTAATCCAGTCACCTCTCTGATTAACTTGTGTTTTTCATTGTAGAATTTAGACATACTCATGCAAAATAACGTAGTTACTGGCCTCATTGCAAGTACAGGCTGTTCACACAGACAGTGCCCTTATTAAAGAGTACATATTAACACACAAATGCAGTGGTGAGAGATTGCCCCCTATTGGTCAAAAAGTAGTTTGAGAGAAAACAGTAAAGTCCCACACACAGTGAAGGTTCATCGATCAATCATCATATACGGTTTTTATTCTGTTGCAGAATTCCTTTTAAACATGAATGACTGCTTGAATAAAGGTAAAATCACAAATCTACCCTAGCTCTTTCTTCCCATACCAGCACACATTTAACAACAGCGGTAGCACTCTTAACAAGGTGCACGTCTAACAATGTGATGTTTTAATATGTTTAAGGGTCGAGGAATATTAGATTGAGCCAAAATAGCTTCTGTGAAAAAAGTTTACCCTATGATGAACAGGCTTGCCAAGGTATTATAATTTGTTCATTATATATTAGATTTATTATATAATTGTATTAATAAACCAAAAGAGCAAGGTAGTGAAAATCTAATGTTTCTGTTTGTGTGTGCATGTGTGGGTGTGTTTTAATGCGCAGGATTAGCAGAAACAGACTACAAGCTTACTTTTAATGGTCAAACAAGAAATTGCGTACCATGTATGCCACCAGGAAAAAATCCAAACATTTCTATAACTATCCATCCCTCGGCAAGCAATGATAGCAGCCTAGAAAATGCAGTGTAAGTATCTAACTTATTGATGGCAGTAATGCAGCACTGACATTACACACACTATTGGAGTCAACTGCTACATTTTGGCGTGACATTGTCAGGAGTTGTAAAGATGTAAAAATTGCTGAAAGAAAGTATTTGTGTTTCTATTACAGAAATATCATGAAAAACCTCTCCTCTTACTTGAAACAGATGGGCAATGCCAACTCAGCAGCCATTATAATAGGCAATATTAAAGGGCTGATCATGAAACTCCCCTCCCAAAATAAAACCAACATAAACTTTGGCATAACAACAAACGATGATCTGAAGGTATGCGGTTTGAGATGATACAAGAGTTAAACACAATATTAAATAGGTTTAAATCACCCTAGTTTTCTCAAACTCTTCTTTATTTATTTATAAAAAAAATTGTAGATTCCAGAGGATAACAATGTTTTGGAGACAGGTTTCTCTCAACTGGTGCAAATCCCTAAAGAGGCCTGTGATATGGCAGGGGAAAAAAATGGTTCGTTTGCCGGAGTTGTATTTTTTCCAGAAATGCATCAGGTAAAAAGTAAAGTTGCCGTAATTATGCATGATTTTAGTTTTTTACAACTTTAATACAAACATAACGAATACGTAGCTACATCAATTTGTCCTGTGCATGTTGTGACTGTATGCAAATTTGTCCACAACAGGCTGACCCCGAGAGTTCTTTTCTCAACAATGAGGTAGTGGGCATTGAAATGGGAACCGATATATCCAATCTCTCACATACCATAGACATTCATTACAGAAATGTGGACAAGGTAAAATGAAATGACAGCTAAAATATTGACATTAATAGGTTGATAATAATTGGTATAAAAATAGTGTGCGAATGTTTCTTTTTTATTCTAATACAGAATGGAAGCATTGCTTCTTGTAGGTCATGGGATGGCAAAGGTACTGTAAAAATATGTTTGATACTTTAAAGCTGCCTTTAACAACAAATCAAAAGTCCATTGTGTGACAGCATGATTAGCTCTGTTACACCTCACTCAGCCATTAGTGTGAAAAACACTTTATTTTTAAGCACAGTAGCATATCCTGCCTTTGTAGGAAAAGAATCGACCTGGATCACAGATGGCTGTCAGACAAACGAGACCAATGACAGCATCACCTGCCAGTGCTCTCATCTAACATTTTTTGCAATACTGTTGGTAAGATGATGGCGTCACAAGTAATACCAATTTTATAATTTCACACATAATGTGACAAGTCTTTCTCTTCATTAGTCACCTCCACCTGGAAACATAAGCTCTTCAGATTTTACCTCTCTTACCTACATCACATCCATCGGCTGTGGCCTATCAATGTTTTTCTTGGCAGTAACTTTCTTCATGCATTGTCTCATCAGGTATGGAATCACTAGGTTGTTGTTGTTTTTTTTATGTACTCTATTAAATGGCTTTTGCTGACACAAAACTAACTCCCTCCACAGAAAAGGGAAAGCAAGCCAAGCAACTAAGATCCTGATCAACCTCTTTGTCGCCATGTTTACCCTAAACTTGTGCTTCCTGACAAATGAGAGCGTTGCCGAGCTGGGGAACTTCGGCATTTGTGTGGCGATGGCAGCACTCATGCACTACACTATGTTGGCCACTTTTACTTGGTTTTTCATAGAAGGCCTGCACTTGTACTTTAACCTACGGAAGCTCCCTTCTGAAATCAAACATTACACGATAAAGCTTTGCATCACAGGATGGGGTAAGAGAACTGAGCCTGACATACTTGAGCAAAACAACCGTATGTGCTTAAATTCATACAACAAAAGCAAGTCCAAAATATGAACACCCAATTGTCTTTCTCTTTAGTCACTCCAGCTGTAGTAGTGTTTGCTCTTCTTGTCGCGGGAAAATATGATTACTTGGTCATTCATACCGAAAATGGGAATTCAGCAACAATGTAAGTGACTCTTCCTGACTATAGGTCTTATTCACTAAAAGAGATTTGTGTCACCAAGTGAATCGTTCTTTTATTTGTGGTTTTCAGGTGCTGGATCTCTGACCCGATCATCCACCAGGGAGTGAACGTTGGATATTATGCTATAGTGTTCATCTTCACCTTTAGCATATTCATTGTAACTGTGCAGCAGATTTTTCTCTTTAAGCCCACAGCAAGGAAAGCTCTGGATGCCAGGTCCATCAAGAAAAACACTTTCTCCATCCTAGGCCTGCTCCTCCTGCTCGGCATCACCTGGGCTTTTGCTTTCTTCAGCCATGGACCTCTGCTCATACCGTCCTACTATATCTTCTCCATCCTCAACTCCTTTCAAGGTAGACTCCAACGGACACACAAACAAACAATTTGAACTACACCAGAATAGTCTAATTTGTTTTTTATAAAGTACACATTTCTAAGAATGATACACTGTTTATGTACCCATGTTCTTGCAGGATTTTTCCTGTCCATCTACTATTACAATTCCAGTCGCAAGATTGTTGGAGAGGACAGAAGTTACACAGTCAGCAGTAAAAGCACAGTTACATCAAATACAGCTGTCAACTCTGTGTATAAGTAGTTTTTGTACTGCACACGCTTTTCAAACGGGACAGAAAGTATTCTGTGCCTGAGATTATTTTGACACAAGAGGGCAGCATTTCATTTCATGTAGTCATGTAGATTCTCTGTTGAATGAGGAGCTGATAAGTATATATATGGAGAATGAAGAATTCAAAAAAAGTTTCTCATTCTTCCTGCCTCTGCTGCCCCACCACCCTCATGATATGCCATGTATTTTTTACTGAATCACTACCCTGACTTGAAATGGCTAATCTGGATTACCTTCATTGAGAAAAGTACTCATATGAGTCGAGCACTGACAGAGGAGACGAGAGAAATCTCCTGGAAGTCATTTGTACCGATGACTCTTTCAACAGAAGCTCTGTCTGACTCACTGGGAAACGTGCAGAGAAGGTTGCGATTCACTCTGAATATATCACAGAACTCCTAAATCAAAGCTTCAGTGATACACTGGAATGCAGAGTGGAAATGTTTTGGAAGAAAAATATTACCCTTTTATGACTGATGTGGTTGTCATATTGCCTGGAGATGGCAAAATGCTGAAAAAACAAGGTGAAGGGAAGTCTTGTACCTCACATACTTTACAGCATTGGGGGCCGAGCTAGCCAGCTAGCGCTTTGCGTGCCTGCAGATAATTACCCTGTGTCTACAGAGAGCAGTATCCACTGTGCAGGGAGCCTTAACTGTCTAACAAGAAATGAGCTCATGGCTACCTATAGTGATAAGAGTCCTGAGGGCATGCCATTATGCTGAAACTATTCTCTGAAATATGACTTGTATTTTTAACTAGCATTTATACCGTTTAATAAGTGTATGTAGGCAAACTGCATTAATTTATTAATGACAAAGATTCGTTGGGAATTTTTTTTTTGGTGTTCTTATGCATTCATTTGTATATTCTTTCTCTATACCTGATATGATTAAGACTGAATGTGTTCAATATTCATTTTAAAGGTACAAGAGTTAATTACAGATTAAATCTTAAGACATATTATATCATTATCATATACACAGTCTCATATTTTCTGTAAATATTTGTGATCTTAGAACAGTACAAAACATGCAGACCTTAATGTGACCTGACAAATGTGTAATTGCTTTTGTGAATGAAACCGGCATTGTCTGCAGAAATAAATTGTAATAAAGTTTATGGTATCTTAAGAGGACACCAGAGTAGTCTTTTCTTATGCAGCACTTTGAGCGTGTAGAGTTGGGGAGTGACACTCAGAGAGCAAAAAGCCTGTTTATTTATCTATGACTGATTAACCTTCTAAATGGCCGCAGCGTGCCAGCCAAGAATGAGGGTAATTACTGCCATACACGTCTGATTTGTGTTGCCTCAAAAAAAGGCCTTTCATGCAGAGCACAGCAGGCTTCTATGAAGTACCTGTGTGCGTCCATACATTAGATCTCTCTAGGTAGACCACAGCACAGTGTTCATCTAGGAACTGAGATTACCAACCAAGCTGCGATTAGAAATCGCTATTTTAAAAACACTATCTCTATAATCCTGAAATAAAGGTGAAGGAAATGGAAACCATGGTTGGATTTCACTGCTGCATGTTGCTTGGAAAGATGAATACTTAGAATACATATATCAACGTAAGCAAAGAAAATTATTCTTGGACAAGTTGTAGTCCTTCTAACTTCAGTTTCCTTTTGATGGGAGATCATTAGCCTTTAGCGGAAAAGGGAATAATAATAATAAAACTGTTCCTAATCACAGCCAAAGTGTGAATAGGCTTGGTTTTATGATTGGTGTATTTCAGGTGCAGGAAAAGAGACATGGCTTTGCATGTGTTTTATTAAATGGAGTCTGGACTGATTTCTGCCCTGTAAAAGCCAAATTGCCGATCTCAAATGACCTGTAAAGCCTGAGGTCTTGTTCCTGGAACCTTGCGTGTCTGGAGGAAATATGATTAGTCAAATATAGCTACCCGTCCTCATAAATGTATATTTTATTTCACTCAATACTAATGTACAGCTATATAACTGGCTTAAGAATTTGGAGTTACCATGCAGATCAAAATGTAAACCTTCTTGCATTTTCAAGGTATGTGAATGTTAACAGGACTTTATTTTATGCACCCCTGTTTTCGCCGTTTTCTTTGGGTCAAGGAAGCACACTTCCTAGCATCCCCCCTTCTCCCTTCTCCTTTTTCATAAATCCCCAAAATGATTTATTTCCTAGTAACTTTGCTCGTGAAATTGATGTGGACCCGGGGCCTTTGCAGGGTCTGGTTTCCCTGCTGGCTGCAGTAAAATCAGGCTGAGGTCCAGGCGTGGGGCAGCGCTTGCGTGACTGAGCTCCGCCGCCTCCTTGCATGTCACAATGTGGTCCCCAGACTCAAAGCACTCAGGCTGATAGATTTGAGGGCCCATAGTTAAGTGTGTAGATTTATGATGGCTGGTTGCGGCATGTCAGAGGAACTGTGTTACTTTTGCAGGGAGCACGAAATGAGGCCTCTTCCTACAGGAAAACAGGGAGAGAACAGGAAAAAATCCAAGGTGCTTTCAGGTTGCTGGCTGTGACTTGGGAAACACACACACACACACACACACACCGCCTAATAATTGGGGAGGGGTGGCCAGATGGCTGCAGATGCATACACAGCGCCTTACTGAGATAAACTGAGTCCTGGAAGCCGGCTCTAGCTCTGCTGTTGCTCTTCATCAACATCTTTCATCAGGTAGGAAGATGATGTGGTGAGAATGGAGAGGTCACGAAAGGGGAGAAGAGGAAGGGAGGGGGGAGGACACTGAGGGTGCGACCTGTTGAAACATTCAGATTGAAAAGTTGACCTCTGGACTTCAAGCTTCTCCTCCCTACAGTTGCCTGTCTTTCCTTCTCACGTCATGTGCAACAGCAGGAAGGATCATTCCCTTCATGTCACGTACCATTTTTTTGGGGGGGGGGGGGGGGGGGGGGGGGGGGGGGGGGGGGGGGGGGGGGGGGGGGGGGGGGGGGGGGGGGGGGGGGGGGGGGGGGGGGGG
>JAVQJL010057633.1:0-59944 GCA_036024295.1 Nannoperca obscura
GCAATGCGCATGTGCGGCCAAATGAACGACTTACTCAGTCTCTGAGAGGAATAGTTCACATTAGTTCATAGGAAAGAAGTAGTTCATTGAACTACTTACTCATGAACTACACATCACTACCAAACATACTGAAGAAGCACTTTGAGCTTTCAGTTACAGTGCTTGTGTGTGCGTTGCTGCAGCCCAGAAGACATCCCAAGGGCAATGCTCTGTGTCTAACAGAGAGCCCTAATGCAAAGTTACCACAACAGAACACAGAACACACAGCACTGGTGACTGCTTATTGCCCTCTTACCTTCAGCCAATGGTTAACTGCTTGTTTTGCTATGAAGTATTCAAATAAAACAAAAAAAGGCCAATGTTACGCTAATCTAGAAAATCATGCAATATTGTCTCTGGTTCATCCTCATGTGTTAATATGTGTTCGAATATACATTAAATACAAGGTGAATACCAAACAGGATGTACTAAAAACAAGCACATCCTGTTTTCTTTGACAGATGAATATATTCAAATAGAGGATGCATCTTCCACATCATCCAATGCGTTTCTCTATGTTAACTGGATAATTCAGTCTGTTTACACCGACATCAGTATGATAAATTGCATAAGGAAGCTCTGCACACAACGGGAGCACACTGTTGGGAGAGGGCGTTTTCCTCCCATGTTGCTTGTATGTTTCACACAGAATCTGTTTTTGGCACCACATTACGACGAGAGACAAAGCTTTCAAGGTCAGCTGCTACGGTGAGTGCACATGAGCTCGCTACACCACCTGATGAAGTACCACAATACCTGATTTAAAACCTCTGGCATTAAACTAAGGATACAAACATTCGTCCAAACTACTCCAGAAATATTATCCTTAAGTGTATAGCATAAGTCAAGTGAAGAACTTTCCATTAATCTTATCTTGGGATATTAAATGAAAATCTCCATAAATAATTCACAGTATGTACAAAGTAAACTCTTATGTGTGCAGTGCACAGCCCTACACAGTTAAATCTATTCTGCAGTCTGCATCACAAAAACAAGACTACTTTCAAGTTTGCAGGCACTCTGGTTTAGAGGAACTGACAGAGATAAGAGAACAAGGCAAGAAATCACTTCCATTTGATCTGGACATCATGTTTTGCGGCTACTATCTAACAGATATACAAGAAGTAAAAAATTTTAAGAGGTCAAATCGCTGAAATACCAGTACATTTTTTAACCAATCAATTCTATTTTTAAATCACAAATGAGTCCATGCACAATCTACAAGAAAATATTTCTCTCTCTGATGCATTGCAGTTCTTTTCTGTCTCCGCCGACGCATCATACAGAGTTGTTTAAACTTCAGGTGCTGCTCAAAAATGTTCTCATATGATGTGATGCTTGTTGTGAAGGTATAGTACATGTGACTTAGCTGGTGAACATATGGCCAGACACAGCAACTAGACTGACTGCTGTGGCTCGCGCGGATCCACGGCAACAAATCTGACCTTCAATGCCATTTCCCTGTCTGGCAAAATGACTAAAACGTGAATGCAATGTTGTTTTTAAATGTTCTTTATAAATAAAGTTGACTTGACTTGAATGGTGTGTCATCAGCATGACTGTGCTGTTGTAACTGCAGCCAACGACACAATCTAAAAATAAAGAAGCCATGATTATGAAGCTTACATAGATTCTTAGCTCAACACACACACAGAATTATGAACTTAGCTCTGTCCTGGTGTATGTGCGTTATGCCATGCCACACATTTCCTGCAGTTATGGTCAGTGGTACTTTGGTGACACTGTCTCGGCATGCCCTGCAGCCTGTGATCATGCAGCCCAGCAGACTGTAGGATTCTTTTATGAAATGATGGAGTAAAGGAAGCAGTAGAACAAAACAAAAAAAGTATTTTCACCCCCACGTTTTTATGACCATCGAAAGACACATTGAGAATTGACATGTCATTAATTATACATTTTGTGGGGTTCTTTAGAAGCTGCTGTAAGAAAAAAACTGAAGTGATTGTGAAATAAATCCTGTTAAACGGGGTCTGCAGCAACAGCACACCTCTCAATGTAATTACTTGTAATTACTCTAATCAGATTTATCCATACATGGTATATAGAGAAGGCAAACAGGGCCATCTAGTGATTAAATCATGAATCTACAAAGCCCACGAGCCCCTTTACACACACACACACACACACACACACACACACACACCTCTGACAGATGACAGCAGGTGGCAAACAGATCCACACAGACTGGTTTATATCTGCACAGTTACCAGAACCATCAGGACATTTTTACCAAGACATCAAACAGAAGGACAGTAATAGGACCATCATGTTTCTGCTTCTCCACTGTGCGTGCACTGTTTTTTTAAAATCTGATTAAGAGGACAGCATTGGTTTAGGGGGGGGGGGACCCACCCAACAAGCATGTGCTTCTGATAAAGCTACTAGGATCCAGTTGGTGTTAAAGGAAACGTGTTGCACTTGTTTAACAGCGGTGTGCAGCACAATATGATGATCACCTAAATCAATACCTGCATTTCCCTGGTCCACCCTGTCACCACGCCACATGCCAAAGCCCATGACCACTAAAGATGCTTTTATTTTTAAAAGTTGGTGACAAAATCATAAAGTCACTACATTGTCTGTAAGGCCATTGCTTCTGAGAGAAACTGATTTAATGAACCCCTGCAGATAAAACCTAAAAGCCAGGGAGCGGATCCCTGCAGTCGAGCATTTGTCACAAATCCCCATTCAGCTCAACTGACAGGGATTACGCAACAACCACGCAGTTGTTCGCAGATATTTCAGAAACTGTTTTAAAAACGCTGACCCAACTACGGCGTCATTCTTTGCATGAAAACAAACTATGAAGTCCCGGTGCTGCATACAGGCCTGGCTTGGAGCAAAACTCCCAACAAAACCCACTTTAGTTTGATTGACAGCCACTTACCATTCTCGTCAAAGGTCGGGAGAGTAAACGGATGCTCAAGAATAGCTCTGAAAATCTCCGGGATCTCTGTACTCATGTTTTCCCCTTTAAATTGCAGTTTGGCAAAAAACAAATGTTTCTGAGCTGATCAGCAGCTCACAAGAAGCAATATTAGAATAAAGCGGAAAGACCGAACCGGACTCAAGAGGACAGCTGAGGTTTACTCGGGTTTGACAGCTCAAATAAAGTGCTGGGAATATCAGAATTAAAGCGGGTCATACACCGTGGACTCCAAACAAGTTACTTAACGCAGACCGCCCCCTTCGTCTCCGGCGCAGCCAATCAGCGGCGCGTATTTCCGCAGCGATCCACGGAAAGAGCGCCGATTAGTCAGAAAGTGTCTCCTTCACAGCGGCGGCAGCCAATGGGGAGCCGCGACTGGATTACCTAAGGTTAAAAAAAAAGGAAAGTGGAGACCCTTAAAGTTGACCGTTACGTAAAAAAGCAGGTAATTAAACGGACTATAAAAAAAGTTACAAAGGCCATATGTGTCGCCCGAGGAGCAACTGTAGCAATCATTTGGTGAGCTTAATGCAAATTATATATATATATGTTTTAAGTGATACTGGAGATTGAACCTAATACATAAACTACTAAATTTAAGCTAACACGCAGTTGGAGTGGTAGTTTCTTAAAACGTCAACCATGGTAGTGTAATAATACTAATACACGTGTATAAAGGTGTCACACGTGCGTTTCTCACGCCAGACATTTCGACTTGTTGCAGCAGGATGAGCGCAGGTGCAGCGGTTAATTAGCACCTAAATCACACCTGCGTCGAGCAACGCTTACTGATGAAGTTCGACACATCCCGTCCCCGGAGGGGAAAGCTCAACACAACTAAGAAACCCCGGCCTTTCGTTTCCAACCGTGGGTACGAAGGTCGGTTACACGTGGTTGTGAGAAAGTTGTAGACACGTGAAATAGATCACTAACGATAAAAACCTGTCGCTGGGAAGTTCAACCACATTCAGTTTAGTTGACAAGTGTCAGTAAGTATGACCGTTATCATTGCAGTGTAGGGTATTGAGAAGAAGTTGTTTTTCACCCTCAATTACATAAATAATAGGAATGCCTTGAATAGTGGATTATTCATTTTTTTAAATGCCTTTATGACCAAACTATTTATTCCAATCACTTCCGTTTTACTGGACTATACCAGAACCTGAGAATAAACACAAACCTACACTATATGGCCAAAAGTATGCGGACTTTGGAAGAACTTGACCGGCCAGAGCTGTGACCCGGTCCACATTGAACACCTTACGTCCCAACATCACTCCCCAGCCGCCATCGCTGGCAGGCAGAAACTCTCTGCAGCCAGACTCCAAAACCCTGTGGATACAGCGAAGGCCATTGACATTAGATGTGCAATCATGTTCAGGTATCCACATACTTTTGTTCATTTAATAAATGTAAAAGAGGTAGACCCTTAATCTGGCCCTTTATAATTATGTTACGAGTTTATCGGTCTCATGAGTATTAAAGTAGGTACAGGTTCAGTTTTTCACAAACGTTCTTGTTCCTGATATGAACTAATGAGGCTTCAGCAATGCGAGTCGGAGCAAATCAAGAAGGTCACCGCTGAACTGTTGAAACGTCACATTAACTTAAAATGAACGTTGGATTTTTCCACAGAATGAGGACTGAATCAATCACATACATTGGAAACGCCTCTTAGTGCCCAGTATGAACAGGAGGAATGATGACAGAAAGAAAAACGTTTCAATGCATACGGGCGTGTCAGTCTGGTACAGAGACAGACTTGAAAAGACAGGAAACATTCATGAACTAACCTCAGGGTGAATAACTACTGTAACATAAATCACTAGCAACGTCACATCAGGGTCCTTTGACAACAATGAATTGTATTGTATGTAGATAAAAATGAAAGAAACATTGTTTTTTTTCTAAAACAGTCCGTTTATTAAATGCTTTCAAGAGATTTGGTCCACTTTTGAGATCATGAACTTCAAACCAGGGAGGAGAAAAGAGAAAACAAAGTCAAGAAGATAAAACATAAAACAACCAAATGTAAAAATACAGTACAAAAAGAGGCCTTGTTTTTTCCACTTCTTACAACCCTGGTTTCTTCTTCCAAGTTGTTGAAATCAATTCAAATAACCAATAATATGACTGAAAACTGATAAATTAAGATTTTTTGTGGCTGTGTGTGTGTGTGTGTCTGGGAATCAAATGACACGCTGTACGAGGGGCTGGAGGGCAGCGGTGTGTCACATGAATATTTGGTTGAGCAGAAACGTGTTTCACAGCTGAGAAGTGCAGCAGGATGTTATGAGCAGAACTAATGCACTGTTAGATTAAGACTGACTAAGTGTTGAGATACAGGAACCCGCCTCCCCTATAGCTTGTCATGATTCCTCTGCCTTTAACAACACACACACACAGAATATGCAGCACAGGTACCCAAGTTTTTTCTGTGCGTGTCAGTCGTCGTCATCATCATCATCAATGCTGGTCTTTCTCCAGCAATGGAAGAGGAGCCTCCCCTCAAATGCTAGAACAGTTTACTTCAACATGACTTTAAAAAAAGGCAGAAATTCAAACATGGATGGACAAATTGCACGTCCACTAGTCACTCTGGCTAATGCATGTAAAAACACCAGCCAGTCACAATTTAATGTAGCTGAACTACTCTGTTGTTCACCAGCTACAGCTTTTTCAGCCAAAATGAAGATTAACTGAGCTTTGGTTAGGGCTGATTTTAATTTTCCATCCCAGCCGCTTTTGCAAATATTCTGAACTAACGACTATTGAATGATAACGAGGATTTGAGTGTGCGGCAGTCTCCTAACAACACCCTGAAAAACAAGATGGGAACCCATGACTGGACACAGCAAAGTCTTCCACAGCCACAGAAAAAAAACAACAGCTCCACCATCTCTTATCTAAATTACTTATAAGGGTGTCTAAGTATTATAATAGGTATCAGGTATCATATACTGTATATAGTAAGCAGGATTATACATTAGGGGTATGTATCATCTTATAGGTGTAGTATACCGAATAAGGCGCTATACGGGAGTATATAGGCTACCATGTATGCTTTTGTTTTCCAGATCCGTCTTTGCCTGGTGAATCAATTTAAACAAAACCGCACAGCGCAGACAGTGAGCAGCGAGCTCTGTTGGTAGGATCAACACTGCAAACTTTAACAGTATATATACTTTTTAACTTTAATAATCAACTTTTTTTTGCCCAAACTATCCCAAGGCCTACAAACAGAGCTCAGACAACATTAATATATAGCAGCTCTACCGTACTGTGTGAAAGGCCTTGTACCACTGACGACCTACAAGGGTTGGTAGCTCATAACTGACATCAGCACCCGTAGGATAAAAACAAAAAGAAACAAACTCAAGAGCCTTACATTAAATATCAAAAGCTGGATGTTTTCTGCTCACTGCCTCCCAGACAGCTGTGCACTGCTGCATACAGACGCATATTTACTGTCAATTATTATATTCATACATGGATACATATATAAAGAGAGTTATACATTGCAATTAACATACATATATCAATAGCATATAGAGAAGAAATAGAAATAGTCAATAGATAGCAATTATTATCGTCATCATATCCATCATAATACTAGGAGCAGTAGTAATACGATCCCTCAAAGAAGCGAATACCTGGGCTGTTCTAGACAAGGGCTCCTTATCAACTATCCCTGTGAACCACTGCTGAGTGGCCAACAAAACTGACCCGAGATCTACATTTTGGGGCATCTGTCTAAATTCTGATTGTGCAGAAAGTCAGGTTGTTAAAAGCTGGACAATTAAGACACTGCAGCCATTGGCGTCTCAACCATTTCTCTATTTTCTATTTATCCACTGACCTAAACGGAGACACTGCAGACAAAATGGGAAATCAACAAACAGCCGTAGACTACCCTATGGTTTGATGATCTGTTCTACAGGTAAAATCTCTTTTTACACATTAAAAAAAATATTTTTGACCATAACGTTCTGCAGTACTGGTCGGGTGCAATATATGTATTTTGGAAGCCGAGGTCACTCTGGAAGATTAGGTGAATCTTTCAAACATAAAAGTGCAGCTTCACGACATTTCTATATTCTGTACATCTGGTTTAGCTGCTGCCATTGTGAACAAAAATAAAACAAACAAAAAAAACTCAGGCTTGGCGACACCTGATTTCCTGCCACTCTGCACTAATCGCAAAGATTTAACCCTCAGTAATTAATTTTGACACATTCAGCCTGAAACTAATCAATCGCTGCTGCAACCCCTTCATACAAGCCCCGTCTGGAACAACCCACACAGAAGGAAAAATTACAAAAGAAAAAGAATCTAAAAAAAAAAATCACTATAGTCATCTAGTTCAGCGATACATGTCATATAGCAATACCTCAATAACAAGAAGTTCTTCTATGTAATCAATACAGGTTTTCAGGTTATATATTTATTAAGCTTAACCGCTAAGTTATCAATTATTATTAGTAATATACCATTATTTGTAAATATGTATAATATATGTGTATGTATCTGAATATAGACATACCTCCGTCCACATTAAAGGCTGGAATAAGATGGGAACAATTATCCTGCCTGTTAGTGTGTGTGTGTGTGTGTGTGAGTGTGGCGTTTATTAGGCACAATATGTGGTGCATCTGTCTCAAGCTAGCTGGTTCCCCATAATGAAAGGTTAATCTTCGGGGCTACCGTTAGCTTTCAGGAACATGACATTTGGATGCATATGAGGAACACAGGTTTCCATTAGAAGGCTGTGGGGGCTTGATTGGTTTTTAAGTGAAATAATGACCCCAGTTCAACTGAAGAAGTGGCAACTTGCCCTTACTTTCAAATTATCTTAAATATTCTTACAATAAACTATAGAAAAATACATTCTTAATAGTGTTCTATTCTTTCATTTTGACATAATCTCCCAGCTTCTCACTTTTTAAATCATCATCTGGATGTCTTTTTTTCTTGTTACAAAACATCTTTTTCCACAACTTAAGTCTCCTGCACGGTCAGTATTTTCACTGTGCTTCAGTCTGAGTGAGGTCATCATTTCTTGCTTTTATGGGCATCTGCGGTCTGAACTGATCTATTACTGAGAGCAGCTCTAGCCAGGACTCACTTCTTTGTAGCCTCTCCTACACCGGCTTCACATCTCTGTCAGCGGCTTACTAATACAGTTTAAAGAACGTGACGGTGAATAGCACCTTGGTCGCTTTGGCAACAAATGCTTTGAGCCATTAGCCATGTGTACTTCAGCCATTGTCGATCAGTTGAGATGTTTTGTCCCCCGCATTCGTGCACTTGGGAGACGTTTGGCTTCAGTGCTTTCTGCAGGAAGGCTTTCAGAGGCCAGAAAGCATTTAGGAAGTCAGGTGAGTGGCAAAGTCCACGTGGCGAGGAGGTCGGGGTGGGTGAACGGGAACCCAAGAGACCGCTGTTTAAATTATTATTTAATCCAAACCATGATCTCTTCCTAAACCTAACCAAGTACTTTTGGTGACCAAACGTAACCAAACCATTTCACAACGTTAACCGCGTGTTAAAAAGACTTTCTGACAGAAAGCCTTGAAGACAAACTTCTCCCGTGTGCCTTTCGCGTCAAACCTGAGAGAAGCTGACATTCACACACGCGTCGATTCACCTGGACAATGGCTGACAGCAACTACAAGGTTAATATGTGAATGTGTGTGCGTGTCTGTTCTCGTCCCATGCAGGAACCGTTGGTATGATCAAATACCCGGCTATCAAGGGGCCTTTTTATATTAATAAAGGGGGGGGGGAAGGACTGTCCTGTTACACAAGTCTTCTTTTGGTTGGGGGGGGCACGTAAATATACTTGCATACATTCCACAACCACGGCTACGTTTTAAATGACTAATTAAAGGCCCGTGCAGGCATTACATTCATAGCGTTCTACCAATATGGCAGACAATATACCAAGGAAGTACAACTCCTCTTGGAAAGAAAATTACACTCAAACTCATTCATCTCCAGAAAGTTGTTTTGACCCTCTCGCTGTATTCCCTTGAAGGCAGGAGAGTAGGATTTTGGTTGCTATGCAGCTCAGTGGAGGAGTGTCCACCAGGAAACCTCTTGTTGCAATGCTCTCATTAGCCACCACCAGCACCGAGAGCGAGGCATCTTTGGCACTCCGAAGTTAAAATTTCAACTTTAAGTGTGCGAGTGCCGACCCTCAATTCAGTTTTGAACGATCACCAAGCTGAATTTAAGAGCTGCGACCAGCGCGCCCACCCAACAAGTTCCAGTGCTGCGAGGAGTTTGCAAAAGAAAAGAAAAAGCAAAAAGAAAACAAGAGATACCCAGTCCAAAGAGCATTGGGGAATACTAATTACTATAATTATTTTAGTCAAAACTAGTTGTTTGTGGAATTTCTGCGGCGTAATCTGCTGAAGGGGAACCTAAAAGGTGCTAAAACACAATGCTCCAGCCAAGTCCTGTATTATCACTTACAAAGCTGTCTCTTTGTGTTAACCGGTGCCTATGATTTGTGTATCAGTGTGCTGTGTCAAAGTGTGTGTGTGTGTGTATAAATATATATGGGGGTGGGGTCAACCATTTAATTGGGTGTCAGTCTGCTCTCGCGCTGCTGGCTAGATGCTACAGGAGGTCACAGACTTGCAGGATGACACTGGTCAGGTGTAGCTGGTATAGCAGGCCCGTCTCTCCGTCTCCGATTCACATAGCATCAATCAGAGATCGTCTCCGTCCGACAACCGCCGGCCTCCCTGAAACCCCACACACACACACACACACACACAACACGCTTACCATCATGTCAACTTCAGCAAACCGAGATGCAGTCAGTTACTTTAAAATGTGTCCAAACCTTTTATATAGAAGGTTCTGTATGAATATTCTTTCTTTTTCTGAATTTTTTTTGCCTTTGCTCATCGTATTTCTGCTTGACACAATCAGGCATCAAACAACTACTAAAGTTCTTGTAGCAGCCAGTTGATCTCAAGTCCCCAGTGAAATCTTCACTGTAACAAACAAGCTATGCTAACCACTAAACATTACTATATAAAATACTTTTAAATCGACATCTTCTCCATCAGATGTTTCCTGACACACACGTGGAGAAAGACAATGTGTCGTGTTCACTTAATGCAGATTATAGTGTTATAACCACTCACCATGCTTTCTGTGTAATCTGCTGATATGGTGACCTGCTTGTCCTCTGGGGGCGGGGTCACGGCAGAGCTATCTGTGCGTCTGCTCTGATTGGTCAGCTGCAGCCACAGTTCGTACATCTGTTGCATGTCTCTCACTGCGGAAGCGCGAGGAAAGAAAGGAGAGAGAGAGAGAGAGAGAGCGACCTCTGTAACTTTGAATACAGTGTGTTGCACAGAAAAACCATCAGTGTGAGTGGAGGGAGATAGACACTTCAAAAATCAGTGTAATCACAGGCCTTTATGTGGACTGTAGTGGTGGGAAAAAGGAGGCAAACAGACCAGAGGCCATGATTAGAGATGGAAAATACACCTACATAAATAAATTAAGTACATTTTTTAAATATACGTTAGATATTAAATGACAAAGCTGTCCCAAGTAAATAAAAGTGTGTGGAGTGACACGATCAAATCTACATATAAATGTGTGAAGTACATATCATACACAACCACTCTACTCCACTTGTATTTTTCAAAAACTATAAATGCACTGATCTCAAAGCACATCAGTCCTGATGGAACCAGGAGCTTACAGCTGTTGTTCTTCATGTACGTCCAGACGTCCCTCTCCTCCAGACTGTGAGCAAACGAGCAGTTCCCAATATAGTGGCACTTCTTCTGCTTCATCACATGCACGCACATCTGGATGAGACACGGGCGAATGTCAAGAGTTAGAGTGAGGCCAACAGCACTGCGGCAGATGTTCCTCTAAACTGTGAAAATGTCATTTGTTCAACTGCGATCAACTGTGTGCTGGAAAACTACTGTTGCAATTAATTTTGTTGCCAAAGCTGTTGGATAAAATATACAGATTGTTTAACGAACTCTTTCTAAATCAATAGAATGTAGTAATCCTGCACTGAAGTATTGTGTGATTTAACACCATGAAAAAGTCACAGACACACTGGCAGCTACAAGACAAGACGACGCTCTTGTTTACAATGACGACGTAAGCTGTACTCTGCATGTATGAGAGGTGGAGGGGCCTTCTGGTCAGTTGGTCAGTATGCTCTTGGTCATTTTTTTGGGGGGCGGGAGGTACATATGCATTTATTTATATGCATTTTATTGTGTGATATTCAAAAATATTTTACTCCACAAATGTGTTTGTTTTTATATCGTATCGTATGCAACACTAGAAGATTTATAATAAGACTGTCAAAACTTTTTATCCTAAACTTTGTCCCTAAAATTTTTACCTTGCCCAGCTAATGCTCTATCATGTCTATCTATCGTGTTTAACGCTTAATAGGCTTTGAGTGTGAACATATTTCACCGTTTGGTCTACTGAATTACCACAAGGTGGCAGTATTAGCCAGGTAAGTGAGGACAAATGGACAGCGGCGATCCAGTTGATTGGTAGAAGAAGAGTAGGCAGAATGCCCTGAGATAACTTTGTTATGATACTGCGCTATATAAATAAATAGAATTGAATTTCTGTTGACCAACATTTGGTTTGGTTGGCTACAGTCCAAGGGAGAAAAGAAAAAAGAAGAAACTCACATCATATTGCTGTGGGTATGTGCGGGAGAAGGGCAGAGGCCGAACAACAACCCACTTCTTCTTCTCAAAGGATTTCACCAGCAGGACGCGGCGCTCTTTCGTCCAGCTAAGGACGCGGAGAGCAGACGTGAATTCACACAAACAAAAAAAAACAGAAAGAAAGTCGGAATAGAGATTGCAAAAACCAAACGGTGACTTTTGTCCTTTGGTGTACAACTGTGCCACTCCCATAACAACCAGTGTGATAATGACAGCAAACGGTAATACATCCTAAACACAAATCAAAGTCAGGGACGGGAACTGCAGCTTGGACTTCAAGCTCAGTTGTAAAATGAGATCGCCCTGTGTTGTATGGGACTCATGGGACATAGGTGCATGCGACGGTGCATGTGTGTGAGACGGGCCTCACCTATGCCGCGCTTTAGCAGTGCAGTACTTGAGGTTCTTGTCGGGCTCGTTGACCTGTCCTTCTCTCCAGCACTGGCCACACACAAACTTCATTTTCAGGTTGAGGGGCCGCCCTCTCCCCGCGCCCGCTCCTAACCCTCCCACCCCCACCCCGCCCACTGGGCTCACACCACCCCCACCAATGCCATCTCCCCCTACTCCTCCGCCCCCACCACCCATTCCCCCTACACCTCCTGCAGGTAGGCTGCTGCTCGGGTGGGGGATATGGATAGGCTGAAACACACAGAGAGAAATGAGAAGTTTACATTTTTAAAACACTAATATTTTTGCTTTACTCGTTTTGCCAGAATTCTATGAAAATAAAAACAAAAATTTTAACTTATTTTACTCATAAATTATTGGATTTTTTTTTTTTTTTTGCTGGGTTTTGGTTATAAGGTAGCAAAACTTCACCTCACCCTACCATTGTTTGCAGGAACAAATTGGTGAGAAAATGAATAAACAGTGCGAGAAAACCAATTTCAGAGCCTTTTTCTGTCTCACCTTCTGCTGCTTCTGTGCGTTCTGCTCCAGCCTCTGCCAGTGTCTCTTGGACTCCTGCACCATCTCTTCATGGGTGATACCTGAAGGAAATGTTACAGAGCAGCAATGTGAAAACCCTTTAATGATTCATCACGTACTTTCCTAGATAACAGCACCCTTTCCACAACAACTTGCGAATACAGCATATATTTCTGCACATATAATAAACATTTTCAACAACTTGAAAAGACAACCGATGTGTGAGTTCTATTCACCAGTGTCCTGCTGCAGGACCCAGCATTTCAGCTCTATCACGGAGTGAGCAAAGGAGCAGCTGTCCTCACGCTGGCAGCCGTAGCGAACCTCGTGGCGACACACATCGAACTGGCAGAGAGGGTGCAGGGGACGCACCTTACTGTAGCGCACATTGGCTGACCTCACCACATGCACCAGGCACCTGCAGTGATAGAGGAGCGTAATCATACAATCTTTCCAATTCTGTACAGCAATAAGACAAAGTTAAACTACACTTTAAGTGTATTTATCTCCTGTGTTTCATCACACACACAAAAAAAAAGAAAAATAAATCACTACACTCACTTGTTGTCGTCGAACAGGTGTCGAGCTGTAAGGTTCGAGCAGACTGCTAAGTTTTCTTTGCTGCGTTTGCTGATGATGCGAGGCTTGCTGTCAAAACATTCCTATTGAAAGAGAAAAGAGATGCTGATTCTCCAAAAGTACTGATCTAAAACAAAAGGGACCAAAAAAAAAAAAAAAAAAAAAAAGGACAAGAGAAACACAGAGTGTAGTCTCACCTCACAGAGGAACATGAACATGCCCATGTGGAGCTGCAGCAGTCTGGTGACGCTGAGCGCCCGTCTCTCTGTGCTGCCCAGCGGATCGAACAGCAGCTCTCGGCTCAGCGCGCCTTTCCTCTCCTGCGTCCACACATCAATCTCCTCCTGGCAGTAAGCAAACGTACAGTTTTCCCCATACTGGCACTCCTGACGCTCCTGCACCTCTGCGGGGACGCAGGGAGAGAAGGTTAAACGGAACAGAAACACACTTGTTGCCTTTATTTCAACTCCATTTGGGTGTCTGAGCCATTTCCCACCTTCAACATACATGCAAGTAATTTAAGTCAAAATATATACTCGTACCTTTACACAGTACAAACGCCCCGAGAAAGTTGTTCCGTGCGGGCCGTGGCCGGATCCTCTTCCAAGTGGGGTCATCTGTGTTTTTGAGGCGGCACAGCAGCACATCCCTCTTGCAGCGGTGTGCTGCCTCCGGCTGATACTTGTAGTCCATCACTCGAGGACCTGTGAGCAAGAGGAGGAAAGGGAATGTCATAACTCAATAATGATGTTGCATTTCCTAATGGTCAGTGACAGAGGCGGATGAAAGCCTTTAATGACTTAAAGTCACTTAAAAAAACACTTAGATATAAACACAGTCGGTGTATTAAAAGGAAACGGCAATGCTGCAACATCCCACTGTGATGCCACACCGTGCTCACACTGTGACTCTGAAGAAGGCAACTTGAACCAACCTATTCGACTGTAACAGGCATGACAGGCCTGCCGAAACTCATGTGTGGCTGCCAGAGGATTCCTGGACAGCAGGGACAGGTTGGTTCCGGCTGGACCATTCTGACAAAGAAAGGGGGACACGGAGAGGCAACGTTAAATACAAAGTCAGAAATGGCTGGTAATTAATAAAAACCAGCACCATTAATGGTACAGTGTGAAAGCAGTTTGTCGTGCAAGAGATGATGCAAAACGTGTGTGTTACTCACTGCATGTGCAGCGCTGTGGTTGCGCATTCCAGGGATGAAGCTGTGACACACTCGTCCCCCTAAAGACCAAGACACAAGGACAATGATGTCAGACAGCATATTGTAATGGCACTGACTCACACGGTCTGCTGCTGACGCACATCTCAGGTTAAAGCCAACTCCCTGGGAACTGTGCTCTGGTAAAAATCAGCCTTCAGTTCGATGTACAACACAGTCGTTTTAGTAAAAAAACCACAGTACTGTGTGCAAAGCTAAAAGACAGACTTGAGCAGAGAACTAGAGTTAAAAGATGCACTAAGTACTTTAAAACTACCTAAAGTGAGTCCTGTTTCCATTGTAATTCTGCTGTCAACTCAAACAATATATTTTTTCCCTCTGTTGTACCTTGCATTATTTTAAGGATGAGCATGCCGTGTATCACTTTCGGGTCTGATTTCTGGTCATTGAAGATCAAGTCCAATCCAATCAAAATAAGATTAAAAAGCACATAAAATACTTCAACCCTTTGCTCACCAGGGAGAGTGTACTCAGACAATGAGTCCAGGCCGCCAGCAGCAACTCCTGCTTTCTCTTCTCCATCCGTGGGGAAGCCTCCCAGTGCGTCCTGCGCCTGGGTGGAGCCCTGGTCCCGCTGGGCCAGCGGCGGGTAATGCTCCAGAGAGGGCATGTCACTGCTGCAGGGTGTGAAGAAGGCTGAGGGAAGCTGGGGTGATGGGGCTGGAAGGCTCGGGGAGTACGGAGGCCGGAGACCCACCGCCGTGTTGGGGAGGTTGGTGGGGATAGCACCCTGGACTGGACTCTGGACCAGGAGACAGACAGAGGCAAGCATTGCTTCTTCATGTAGAGGGCCTACTAATTAAAGTCATTCCTAATAAAAACACGTGCCCTGGCTGAGGACCAAATTTCACCAGAATTTTTTTCTGTGATATTTACCGCCTCCCGTCTATTAAAAAAAAAAAAACAAGTAAATCTTTAATACATTTCTTCAACAAAACTTATTCTGCAGTTAAATGAACGTGAAAAAAACAAAACAGTTCTGGCCTCGAAGTGGTGGTGGATTGCTGGCTCAGCCTTCCTTCACTCACCTCACTCACTTTCTTGGGCATGCACTCCAGCAGACTGTCTAGCTCGTCCTTGATGACGCTGCTGCTGCTGCACTCCTCCATGTGTTCCGACACAGGGACGGAGTACGGCATGGGAGGCAGGGATTGGCTGCTGGGGCTCTCCGACAGGTCGGTGCATGGGGTCACCTCGGGGGTCGCCGGGTCGTCACTGACTGGGATGGGTGTGGCCAAAGGAGCGGGGATGCACTGCGCACTGGACAGGTCCCCTGAGGAGGATGAAAACATCCATGAGATCAGGAAATGAATATGGGAAATGGATGGGAGTCTGGGTAGGGGGCAGAAATGTTCAAGGTTTGCCATTTTGTTATACCTGGTCCAATGTCACCCAGAGACTCCAGCCCATTGGAGGACATCTAAACACAAAGAGAAAAAAATAAGACGATTAGCCTCTCATTCATTCACCACATTCCAAGTATGAAACTCTGTAACAGCACTCGCCTCTCCCGTGGGTGCAGACGTCTCCACTTGACTCTCCCCTTCTGTGGCCGTGGACTCTGTCTGTGGGCTCACATAAGCTTTGCGGACCTTCAGCCCCAATTTATTGGCCAGATCCTGGGCCAGGTCACTCACCTGCCTGTCCTAGAAGACGAATCACAAAAACAAGAGCTAGGGATAAGCTAAGGATACGTTTTGTTCACTTTAATGAGGAACTCGATGGAGCCTAAGAAGTAATTAAACGTTTTCGTAAACTAAATCGCTGACCATCTCCAAATTTTCTGGAGGTAATCTCTAATTGTGAAATACATCTCAAAAATGATGAGGGAAAAATCTGCGTTACTATTTCCAGTGTTGATGACATACGTGTGGTGCGGTGAGGAGACACTTGGTTCCACAGTCGTAGGCCTCTCTGAATCGTCCCAACTCCCTCAGACAGAGCGCTTTGCGGTACAAAGCCCTGCGACTGCCTTCTGACACACACAGTGCACTGTCACAGTCCTGAACGCCACGCTCATACTCCCTCTGAGACAGACAAGACAGATGAAGAAGAGCAAGAAGGGCATTGAAATTTTACATGGAACAAAAAGAGGCTTGCACAAGAGTTAAATCAAACCTACAAGAAAATACCATTTAAATCCAGACATCCCGCACTGAAAAATGCATTTTCTATTTGTCTACATGAGCATCTGCAAGTGACATGTCCCCTCTTTCCCCTTCTCCCTTACCGTCTGGTAGAAAGCAGCAGCCCTGTTGACATACAGGCTCTCCAGCAGCTCGTGGGGGATAACGAGAGCCTCAGCCTGAGCATAGCGGGCAACACTGATCCCCTCTCCATACTGCTGGGTTGCCTGACGCCCGTCCCCATCTCGGAAGCAAAAATTGCCCTCGTCCAGCAAGTTACACACCAACTGGGTCAGAAATGCCTGAAGGGGGAGTGCAGAGAGATTAAAGATTGACTATAGTTGGGGTGAGATAAATAAATAAATGGGAAGGTAATAGGAGATGGTCAAAAAGACAAAGAGGGGAACAAGAAAAGCAAGAGGGAAGTTAATAATAATGGAGAACATTGCTGATCAAATGAAAAGTGGATGATACAAACCTCATAATTCTCTGGCTCTGGGAAAGGCAAGGATGACCTGCAGACAGAAAATAAGAAGACCGTGACTGTTCTCTGTACACAAGTGGTGTGCACATGATACTGCAAGTTAGTTGTCAAAGAGACATTCAAAGGCAGAATTATTAGTTCACTTACTGGATAAAGCTCATTGCTTTCTGAATTTCCTCCCTTCGTTTCTGTCGTTCAGGATCCATAGCCTGCGGGTAAAGACAAAATTGACTTAAAAATCCACTTCTCAGACAACAGTATTAACAGCTTTGACAGCTACAGCCTAAATGTCCACACATGACATTAGTATTCTGGTGAATAAGGTTATGTTCTGCAATTATTAAAAACGTTTGCAAAACTGCTTACTACTTGCAGTCGCCCTGGACAAGCTTAGGCCTGCCACTAAAACACGCTAAACAATCATCGGGCTAGCGTAAACAAACAGCGAGAACAACTAACGGTGAAACCTGAAACCAGTTGTCGTAAATTACGTTAACATTTCGTTAATCTGAGGGTGACACAGCACACCTACAAATATTTGACGCATACATTGCGGAAATTCTGTGGGAGGGGGCATCTGAACGCTACATACACATTTTTAACGTTAACCGTGACAATGTTGGGAAATGATAACATTAGCTAACGTTAGCATGTGATGTGCAGGCTTACAGATAGCCAACTAAACGTTTCACCGACAGCAATATACGTAAAATACACAATTTACATCGGGTTAGCTGCTAATGGCGTTCGTGTAGCTAGGTAACGTTAACGGTACCCCGGTTTGCCTACTAGCAGTAGTAGTGGGTTAGGATTAGCCAGTAATTTAGCTTAGCTAAAGAAATTAAGAAAGCAAAGTCAGCTTTCAAAAACATGTTTGACTCTGTTCAAAGTCACTCGCATCGTATCGTTTCATTTACCGCTGACAAAGATTATATAGCTGACACACACGGATACACTACATATAAACCCGGTGTTCCTAAAGTTAGCTACCGGGTAAGTTAGCTTACTGGTGGAGCCCCAGCTAGTAGCCAAAACCCTCACTTAGCACGGCAACCTACCGAGAGTTAAGTTACTGCGCTCCTCAGACCAGAGACAGCTTCACACAGCGTTGGCGATAAAGATAGGACAAACTAGCCAGCCAAATATCAGTCAATATCCAGGAGCATATCTGTAAGTTTAGTGTTCCTGTCATTGGTAATTGGACGGAGCACGAGTTTCTCTGCGCTACGAGTGCTGCTGGCTGAATATACTGACTAGCTAACGCTAGCTTGCTACCTGCTAGCTCCTTTGGCCAGTGCAGTATTGCAACAAGTTTCCTGGAGAAGTATGGCCACAGGAGGTCAGCAATAAATGTGTCACCGTTTCAGTTGTGGTTGTTCTTCGTTTTCACCTGATGTGCTGCGGTATTCTCCACAGGTGGAAAAAAGTATATAATCCTTTACTTAAGTAAAAGTAGTAATACCACAATGTGAAAATACTCAATTACAATCATAGACCCTACAAACACTTGAATGATTCAAGAGTTTGTTTAAATAGGAATGCAAAAGTATTATGACCAAAATATGTAAAAAATCTGTATTTAAAAACATTAGCAGAATGACCTTTTTCAATTTTACATGCTGGGTTATAATTACAGATGCAATCATGTGTACGCAGCATCTTAATGTTGTAGTTGGTCGAGATGGAGCTAATTTCCCCCATTTTTTATACTTATTATTGTAATCTATAATAATAGACAATCTGTAAAACGATTTAATGTTTTTTGTGTAAAATCTTAATCTGCAAACTAACAAGAACTTCTCAGGTCCGATAAATATATTGTAGAGCACAATATCTAATACATTAAGTAAAGTACAAATCCCCCAAAGTTGTAATTAAGTACAGCATCAGGGACTTGATCTTTAGTGAAAACCAGCCTTGCCTTGTTCTCGGGTGCAGGTCTCTGTGGCTCTCTCTCTCTCTCTGCTGGAGGTTTCACCACTGCCTCTGCCTTCTGGGTGAGGGTGACCTGGTTGGTCTCTCTCTCCTCTTGAGCCTCAGGTCCTCCCAGAAAATGGACTTTCTGCTGAACTCCTCTTGCCTACAATGCCACTATGAATAGCGACCCAAACCTTGCAGAGGAATTCAAAGTTCCTCAAACAACTTGTACTGGGACTTGTTAGGCGATACCTACGCTGAGTGAGGACCTGAAACTCTCCTGGTAATACACTCTGTGTCCATCACCTCACATGTGCTCCATGTTGCTTTTCCTCAGTTAAATAAAATGCCACCAGCATAAGGAACCTTTGTGCTTTGTGCTAATTTAATTTAAAACGTTTTGAAGTTTAAAAGATAATTTTTGACTTTATATTAGTAGTTTGACAAATAATGTACAATTCAAAATTAGGCTCTAAATGTGTTCATTTACATGGCTTTTATTATGTCTTTTAAGAGACAATACATGTCAAATATTTTTTTTTAAAGCGGGTGTTCGGGATGGGAACAGCAGGTGGCGCTAAAACGCCCGTAGGTCGTTCTTAACTGTCGTAAACAGAATCAACGAAAAAGGAATCTGGGGCGGCATGACGTCACATGCTTTAGCAACCGGCGCGCTGCGCGGAAGACAGAGAGGCGCGTGTTCGCCATCGTTCCCTCGTCCCCCTGGAAACTTCTCTTTGTGGTAAAAGTTCAGTGTTTTATGTGAGAGTTGTGTGACTGGTTTCAGTGATTGAGAGACTCCAGAATACGCGTTGTAAAGTCCGGACTCAGTCACAGCCCTAATTTAGGGAGTGGTGTCAACGTTTCTTATGTTACGCACCTGTACTAGCTAACACCGGTGAAGCTACATAGCTACCGTGACAGTTGTTGATAGTTCAGCTGATATTTAATGATCTGTTTGTAGGATATCAGCTGTCATTGAATATCATTTTTAGATTTCCGGTATACTACTGTACGTTATGTGTTTTTGAAGTTACTAAAATCTGATCTTCCCTATTGTCTGACTTTTTTTTGGACGTATCAGTAGAGTCATCATGGCCTCAGATGACATTGCTCAACTGGCTGATGCTCTTTCCAAGACCCATGTCGGGGATGGAGAGTTGAGCTACAAAGGCCTGGGTCTGAAGCTGGACAACGCAGAATCAGGTCAGGTTTTATCTTTTTGTTTTCTCCCTGGACTGCTTCCTGTTTCCTCTTCAGCCCCATGTTCAGCCCTGACAACCTGTTCTCTGTGTTCTCAGTGGAGGATCTGGTCCGTGAGATAGAGCAGTACCAGGGTCTGAGAGCTCTGCGCCTGGAGGGGAACACTGTGGGAGTGGACGCAGCTCGGGCCATCGCCAAGGCTCTGGAGAACAAAGACCTGCTCCAGGTACTCCTCAGTTCTTAGTTTGCATTTACTTTCACTAGACAACAAACTACAGCACGGTATCACTATTTGATCCCAGTGTCAATAAATGCTTTCACACTACATATTGTCAGTTCCCAGATGATTATTTTATGAATGTCATATTTTTAAGTTTTTATTTCTTAAATGTTTTCATGATTTGTTTAATATAAATAACTTACGAAAAAAGTAACACAATTTGGATTTAAATCAACAATCTTTTATTAATAGTACATTTAGTACTTTGCAGTTTGATGCTCTACAAAAGACACAATTTGGTTGGACTGCAAAAAGTACTGTGGTTAAAAAACCCAGACATACCGTGCTGTTTTCTCTCTGTTCTAAAACCTTTTGTGTCTTTCAGAGATGCTATTGGAGTGACATGTTCACGGGAAGGTTGCGCTCTGAAATCCCAACAGCCCTGGTGAGAATGTCCGACTCTGTTGTGTTTAAATATCTCTCTCAGAACACGCCGGCTTCACACGTTCTCTCTGTGCTTTCATCAGAGGTCCCTGGGCAGTGCGTTAATGAGCGCAGGTGCCAGGCTGACTGAGCTGGACCTGAGCGATAATGCCTTTGGGCCGGACGGTGTGAAGGGAATCGAGCAGCTGCTGAAGAGCCCTGCCTGCCACACCTTGAGGGAGCTAAAGCTCAACAACTGTGGCATGGGGATCGGAGGAGGGAAGGTGAGCTCCCAACACCTTCATATGTTTTGACGCAGCTCCAAATAGCAGATGTCAAATAGTGCTTTTTCTATAACCAAACAAACTGGAAGGAAAGAATCAAGTGCTCCAGATTTACAGTAAAACCACGGCGAACACATTCCACACAGTACGGGCTGTGATACGTAACAGTGCTGTATGGTTTGTGTAGATCCTGGCTGAAGCTCTGATCGCGTGCCACAGACAGTCATCAGCGCTTGGAGCTCCACTCAGACTGAGAGTGTTCATTGCAGGGAGGAACCGCCTGGAAAATGAAGGAGCCCGCGCCCTGGCCAAGGCCTTCCAGGTAGCTAATACTCACTCTCAAAGTGATTGACATTTATTTTGAACACTTTGGACGTTGTTCTTCTGATGCTGTTAAAGCTTTACATCCGTACAGTTAGTAAAATTATAATCAGTTGAGGAAAAACGCAATTTGCATTTAAATGTTTTTTATTAAATAAAAATGATTACATTTTTATTAAATAACTTCCTCAAACTCTTCATTCACACTGAATGTTTCAATATGTATCATTTATATTCATTAATGTTTTCTATGTAAGCTGATGGGCAGCTTGGAAGAAGTCCACATGCCCCAGAATGGCATCAACTACGCAGGTGTGATGGCGCTCGCTTCAGCCATGCGACACAACCCGGAGCTCCGCGTCCTCAACTTCAATGACAACACCTTCACCAAGAAGGGGACGCTGTCCATGGCACAGGTGAGGCCTGTCCAGACATTCTCTATAAGTAGAGCAGATATGTAGCCAGTGTGTTTTAAGCCAAACCGTCTCTGACCGCCGTGTTCTCTTGCCGGCCGTGCAGGCTCTGAGGCACCTGAGAAATGTACAGGTGATCAACTTTGGCGACTGTCTGGTCCGGTCTGAAGGAGCCATCGCCCTCGCTGCAGTCCTCATAGAAGGACTGCCCATCCTCAAGGTCAGTTCAGCAGCAGATTTCAGCCGTGTGTGTGTGTGTGTGCATGTGCGTTCGTGTGTGTTCCTCCCTGCGCTCTCTCATTCTGTCATGTTCCTTCTATCCAGGAGCTCAATCTGTCATTTGGTGAGATCACCGAGGCAGCAGCACTAGTGCTGGCTCAGGCTGTTAAGGACAAACAATACGTGGAGAAAGTGGATCTGAACGGTACGCACACTGACTGTTACATGCAGGGTTCCCATGGCCATGGAAAAGCTATGAAATTGGTTACCAAAGACTCGTAAGGTTTTTGGAAAAGTCTTAAATATGATAGTTTGGAAAGTTGAAAAATTTCAATTAAAGTTATTATTAAAATTGTTTTTTTCAACCTGAAAAAAGATGTTGGGGCAAAAGAGTGACTGGTGTGTGACTTTACCAGGTAACTGTCTGGGAGAGGAGGGTTGTGAGGCTTTGAGAGAAGCGATGGAAAACATGGACAAAGGAGACACGCTGGCATCACTCAGGTGATACACCTGTGTGTGTGTGTGTGTGTGAGATTAATAATCACACATATCTCTGATCAGCTTGTTAATTGGTCATCAAGTCTGTTTACTGAGAAAAGGCTGTTCTCTCGACTTCACTGTAGCGATGATGAGGGGGAACCTGAGGATGAGGAAGATGATGACGGCCATGAAAACGGCAGTGATGATGATGATGATGATGATAGTGACGACTGTAATGAAGAGAACGAGGAGGACGGCGACATTGTGAAGGAAAATGGAATAACAAGAAAAGAAAACAGTCCTGAAAAACCTCAGAGCTCAGTAAGATGACACAACATACACATTAAATACATTTTTATATTTATAGATATAAAGACTATTAACATTTATGTGTTTACCAGACAACCATACCCACATCAGCCTATATGGGCTCCATAAGTTAAATCATTTATCTTGTGGCTTTGTGTCCACCCTCAGGCAGAGATCATGTCTTTCCTCAGCGGCCCCTCTGCAGAGAAGCTTCTTCAGCTGGGGGAGATGAGGACAAACCTGCATCAACAGGTAGGACTTTAAAATAAGTAAATAAAGTGTCTCAGCCGGGTGTTAGCTGCTCCCACAATCTGAGGAAACTGTCCCTTTTTTTCATGTTTAGTGTGCTGGATTTTGTTTAGCGCAGAATAGATATAACCTGTTAATAAAACTCTCACCAGGTGGACGCGTCTGACCCGCTGCAGGCAGCTGATGTCCTTCTGAAGATCGCTTCTTTGTACAGCGAGGAACCAGAGACCAATTCGGCTGTCCTCGAAACTATTGGTGAAAATAAAGCTGCTACTACTGAAAACAAAGTGTTTTGCTGTTGTATGAAGTGTTCTTGTAGTGGTTCAAATATCTCCGTGTGTGGAGTGAGAGTTACCCCTTTCGCCTCCTTTAAATGACCTGTGTCCACTGTGTCCCGCAGACGCCGTGTTTAAGAAGCTCCTCTCCGGTTCAGCCCTTCAGTCGTACTGCTTCCTGTCCACGCTGCTGGTCATGATGGGACTCCTCAAGGTACAACACTGCCCCAGAAATCCCCAAAGAATCCGACACAGAACCAGTGGGGCACCACTGGTTTCATTTTTCAAATAGGAAAGCCTCGGATCACCTTACAGGCCTTCCTCTTTGTCTGCCACACTACAGATGGCAACTTTTACCGTGATACAAAACACGTAGTAGTAAATGTCGGATGGATTCCTGCTGAAAGGGATGTGATCAAAGTGTAGCAGAGCGCCACAATGTGCTGAACATGGAGCTGAAACAGTCCTCCCTTTATTATAGACTGTTTTCATGGATATTTAAACTCTGTGCTTTAGTCCCACCTGCTGAAGCAGACGAGCGTCTGAAGGATTTTATTGATCAAAGCACTTGCCGGATTCCACAGAAACGTTGTGGTTCTGGTTTTTCCTGCTGTGCATCAGTTCTGCACTGCGTCTGGAATGGGGAAAAAGAAAAACAGCTGATCCATTCAATCACATTTGCTTTTCTTTCAGGCTCCTAGTTTTATTTATTTATTTATTTCCCCATTACATCACTGTTTCATACAAAATCGAATTATTGATTTAAAATTCTGTTAATTTAGGTTTTTCTGTCCTGCGTTTCAGGGAGAGGGGAAGATGAAAAAGGTGCCACTGGTCCCAGGTCAGCTGTTGTGTTTGGAACATGCTGTCCAGCAGGAATACTTCCCCCAGCACCACGCCTCGCTGCTTCACACCTTCATGTCCAGGTAGGGTCACCATTACCTGCACAAGCTGTGGCTCAGATTGACTCGTGTGTCAGTGGGAAGCCTGTGAATAGCAGCATGCATGTCGTGAAGAACAGTTCGGAACCTGGAGTGTGATGCCAGAATTTTTTTTTTTTTCTCTTTGTGAATCTGCAGGAACAGTGACACTCTCAAATCCTGCAGCAGTGCCGGAGAGAGGCTGAGCTCTGTTCTGGAGAAGAAGTGCAACGATCAGCGCTGATCACCCGATCAGCCACTGCCAGTACCAACACTGGGACACACACACACACACACACACACTGTACAGACGTTAAGCTCGTCACCAACAGGGGAAGCTCTACACTGGAACGACTCGGACAAACTCTTAACTCCTGATTTGTATATTTTATGAAGGCTGTCCAGAATCTCTTAATTTTTATTTTTCTACTTATACTTGTAACATTTATTTTTTTATAGAAAATAGATATAAATAATAAAAATATAGAAATACACGAGTTAACCTTTTGAGCTGATGTGTAAAAAAAAAAGAAACTGATTATAACCTGAAGTGGAGCTAACAGACGCTGTCCATCTGGAACCTTTTGCAACGTACTGCTTTGTGTTTAGTTATAGTTTCAAATAACAAAACAATGCATCTATTTACAGACAGGGTCTCTACACAGCCGTGTCTGGATCAGCGTGATACATTTGGACTTTATTGTTGTTAAAAATTCTATGGTAAGGGGAAAGAAAACAAGTTCCTAGGACAGTCTGTCCAATCACAATCATCACACCGCTGCTCGCGAAGTCCAGTCAAGTCAGAGTGCTGTGTGCATCAGACTGTGAGCAGGAATGGGCTGCATTGAGGAGCAACACGCACGCACGCACACACACCATGTGTGTGTCACCCCGCACTGAGCCCAGTCACAACACCGCAGAGCTCAGGGAGCCACAATCCCTTCTACCTGGTGTTTCTTCTGGATCCATAATCAGTCTTATGTGACTTTGTGTTGCACGAGTTCAGTTGCTGTGTTACCTCATGTAGCTGTTAGTGTGTCGAGGATGTGACGGAGCATTTAAGGGAAATGGGATGAGAATGGAATACATTTTAATGGCATTGAGTTGCTCCTCTGAATAACGTTTGACTGCATGGACTGCATTTATATTGTCAGGATTATGTTTGTTTACCTGACATGTTTTGTACTGAAAGCCTGGTGTGAAATATAACTAATCTAAAAAGCCTGACTCTTAATCTGTGTGTGTGTGTGTGTTTTGCTGATTGGGGGTAATGTAAATACTGGACTGGGGATATGCGACTTGAGCTCTACTATTTTGTTTATTTAAAGCAATAAGAAAGCTGAGACAAGTCTCCAACTTGAGTGGAGGAACAGACCTGACAGTGAGGTGAATTATTCCTTTAACAAGCTCAGCGGAGCGCGCTTCAGACTGCAGAGGTGGAGGTGTGTGTGTGTGTGTGTGTGCGTGCGCGCGCGTCGGGGCGGAGTGTCCGTGAATGAAGGGATAAAAGAAGTTTGTTTTGGATGGGGGACAGCCGGGGGAAGAGCAGCAGAGGGAGCACCAACCGTGAGAGAGTCAGCGGTCACTGAACGACCAGCAGCCGGACGGAACCACGACCGAACCACGGTGAGTGCGTGCGTAAAACGGCTTGATATTACTGTAAATAGTTCAATGTTAGGAACACAAATACATTTATCCTATATTTATATATATTTCGAGTGGTATAATAGCAGATGAGAACTTGAACATAAAAATGTAAAGCTTAATACCCAAATTGCTCAGTTATGTAATCGTGGACACGCTTTGTTTTTATTTTACGCAATTTAGCACGAAAAGAGGAAAATATGTTTCTTGTATCTCACTGAAGACATATTATTGGATGTCATTAAGTCCCGGAATTTAACAAAAACAAATAGCTGGTATTTTTCCAAATTAGATAATAGCGCAGGTATTTGTCATTCCTGAGAGTTACATTTCCTTGAATCCACGCCCCTTTTTACGCACAGGAGATTAACATAATCTTTAAAATAGTTAAAGATGTTGAACGGTTATTTTCTAACGGTAAAAGCATCCAGAGCCGATGGAAAGTAGTTTTCTGACCGTCCCTGGCCAGGGGGCATCACCTGCGGAGAAAGACACTGTGCGTCTTTGTGCGCGGCCGGCGCGGCAGCTCCTCTGCGGTCAGGAGTGTTGATCCCCGGGGGGACGCGGACAAACAGTCCGGACGGAGAAAATTCCTCCGTCTCTAGTTTCTTGGCCCCTCTCTACTCAGGGGGTCTTAGGGAACAAAACGTGGTATGCTGATAAAAATGTCCAGGCTTTCCATAACCTGCAGTCAGCTCGACTTCCACGCAACCTTAAAGTTGACAAATGGAACATTTAAACGTGTCGTCTCTGATCCCACCGGGGTTTGGGGCAGCAGCTTTAACAGAAAGGTTTAGGCATGTCCACATTTTGAAACTCTACATTTTAGAGTGCGGGTGCTGTGAAGCTTTTCGTGTCCATTCCTGCGGATCAAGACTGTTGATCCGACATGGGAATGTGGTTTTAAGCCATTCCAGCGAAGACCAGGGCAGCTCCACCTGACCAGAATAACACCAGTGCCCAGAAGTACACAATGATGGAGATTTTCGTACAGTTCCGTACTAAAGCTCAGTAGTACGACGTGTCACACCTTTCTCCGGTAAAGTTTCATGTCATATACTGTAGTATACATCATAAAGCTCAGTATGCATTATCACAGGGCCTCCTTGTTTCTGAGTTTGGCATCATCTCTAAATTTTGACTGTACCTGCACAGGTATAAGTACTCAAATCCTAAATAAATGGCTATAAGATAGATATGGGTTGTGAGCAAATTAATGGGAGAGAAAATATAAAATAAAATAAAAAAGTTCTACACATCTGTTAATATTGTTACATTCTGTTTTCTTTTTTTGGAAAATATCTGATCATTTTCTCTTTTCTCACAACAGTTGTTTAAATGAATCCATCAGAGAAGTTTAGAGGGGGAAATGTATCTTTGGTGGAACTGCTAACTACTTAAAAACACCTGAAATGTGACTGCATTGTTGTAAGAGTCACAAGCAGGTTCAATCTTTAACAGTGCATTATGTATTATATGCTTACTAAATATGTTTTATGTGTAAAATATTAAATAAACATAATTGTAGCTGCCAAAGTACCTCATGTATATTTACTCAATTACTGACTTTCCGCCACTGAGTATATGCAAAAGAGATAGATGTTCTGGCTAACTTGCCCTAATGTAAGTTACATGATATGGGGTCTATTCATTTAAAGGTCTAACAACAACTTATGGGAAGCTATAAGCATATTTAATGATGAAAAATTTAATTTCTACCAAACTACAGAGAGTTGGATGGAGGCACTGCACACAGTTCAGCAGTCTGCAAAGGGTAGAAGAGTGAATGATGAATGATGTTGATTCAGTGTTTCCTCTGTAGACACTGCCACGGCCAAATAAGGTACCGGTCGGTGGCTTTGGCCCTTTGAGTGTCAATGGAAAAAAAAAAAACTCTTTTTATTTACCGTGTCACTGGCCAAGAGGAGCCCCAGTACAGACGATTAACCATGAATTACAATCACCTACAGTGGTGTGAGCGATGTTGCTGTCATGTTCCCTCTCAGATGTACTCCCAGCTCTGTCCGTACACCCTGCTGCTCCTCTTCATCCCTGCGGCACATGCAGCAAAATGTCCAAAGCAGTGCATTTGTGACCAGATCCAGCTGACTGTGAGCTGCATCAACAAGAACCTGACCCAAATCCCTCCCACTGTCGACGAGGTCTCCTATTCACACACACGTATCAGCATTTCTATAGTACATTTAGTTCACGTCTAATATGTAATCCACCATCTTTATATTATAGATCACTGTGAAATTAGATCTTCGAGGCAACGACATCCAAGAACTCCCCAGCGGGGCGTTCAAACACACTCCCTACCTGACTCATCTGTCGCTGCAGCGCTGCAACATCCGCAGGGTGAAGGAGGGGGCTTTCCGAGGCCTCGGTCGCCTGGTCTTCCTCAACCTGGCCACCAACAACATTGAGATCCTCTACCAGGTGGTCCAGCACACACACACAGATCCAGTTCGCACAACCATCATTTATACCACCCAGTCACCCCTCTGCGTAGCTTCTATTTCTTCAAACACACATTTTCAGTGAGGCGGGGTAAAAACCTTTTGTCTTTCGTGAGTCCAGGAGTCATTCGACGGCCTGTCGTCGCTGAAGCAGCTTATGATCGACCGTAACCGTGTGGAAGAGATCCAGCCTGGGGCTTTCTCTCAGCTCGGCTTCCTCAACCTGCTCTCCCTTACACACAACCAGCTGGTCTACATCCCCAACATGGCCTTCCAGGTGCACACACACACACCCACACCCATGACCTAATCAAAATACCTCAAAATGGCAGGTTTAAAAAAAAAATTTAAAAAAAATGTAGAAACGCCTCCTGATGGTGGAACATTATTTAAACAGCAGACCTCTTGTCCTTCCAGGGCTTGCAGAACATCAAATGGCTTCGTCTTAGTCACAACTCTCTGAACTACCTGGACATTGAGGCCTTCGCCGGCCTGTTCACACTCACCCGTCTCAGCCTGGACCACAATGAACTACAGTTCTTCCCCTCTGAGACCATGACCAGGTAGGCTGCTTGGTATGCGACACTAATGCTAACATCAGCATGCTAACATGAACATGCTAACAATGATAATCTTAACACGCTGATGTTTAGCACCATGTTTACAGTGTTAGCATCCACATTTTATGGCAATCCATCCGGTAGCTGATGAGATATTTATAGATCACGGTGGTGGATCGACCGACATCCTACGCTGCTAGCAAGGCTAAATAAAAAAAAAGACATCTCACTATTTCCTGGTGTCTTGGTGGGAAAACATCTGCAAACATCAGATCTTCTCCCTGTAATATAATATAATATTTAAGTAATAATCCTGAAAACTAAATCTTCTCCCTCTCTGTATCTAGACTGCCAGAGGTGACCCGTCTTGATCTGAGCTACAACCCAATGACTTACCTCGGGGAGGAGGTGGTGTCCATGGCCAAACTGACCCACCTCTTCCTGGACCACATGTCCCTGCAGGACCTAGCCAATAACGCTGTATCCAAATCCCCCAGCCTCGTTCACCTGGACATCAGCTACAACCAGCTGCGTGTTGTCCAGCCCTTCTCTGAAGGTTCACCCAACCTGGCACGCCTCAACCTGGCTGGGAACCCCATCTACTGCAACTGCTTTATGCGTCCACTCAGGTACAACAGACCTTTGTGGATTTTGAACCAATGGCTGACATCTAGGCATCAGACACTAATCCCCAATCTCTCACCTTTTCTTTTTTTTTGACACCTCTCTACAGGGAGTGGGCGATCCGCAGCAAGGTGAAGCTGATGGGGACGTGTGGAGGTCCGGCCCAAATGTCAGGAGAGAACCTGGAGGCCGTACACCCTCCCGAGCTGCGCTGTCAGAGCCAGGAGGCCATGCTGAAGGCCGAGTTCGAGGAGGCCACCAGGATCACGCCACCACCCACTGCGGTCCCAGAGAACAAGGTCAAGTGTCCCGCCAACTGTGCCTGCGAGGTGAGCGGGCTGTATGAAGTTGGATTCCAGAGGAGTTTTGTAATCAGAGTCGGTTTCAGTTCGTTTAACAAATATAGGCAAACAGAAACTAAACCAAAATACCTGAGAGACCAGAGTTATCATTCATTATCCATCAGTCACTCTCCTCTCTTCTACCTCTACTCTGGCATTTGCTCTCAAGTCGGCTCATGTTAGGCAAGACTCAAAAATGATAGTCTTTAAGCTAAGCTAAGCTAATCACCCACTGGCTATAGCTTCATGTGTTGCCTAGTGACGTGGGTGGTATTGATTTTCTCATCTTAACTCTTGGCAAGAAACATTGCTCTGAACCAAAGGTGTGTGTGATTATTGAAAAGTGGAAAAGAATATGATTTGTTCTGTGTCTTTGTCCCCTCTCACCTCCGTCTTCAGGCTGAAACGCACCACTCCTCGTGTGAGAACCGCGGTCACACCAAAGTTCCTCGCGGCTTCTCTCCCAGCACGCGTCTCCTCGACCTGCGTGGCAACCACTTCCACTACATCCCTAGCAACAGCTTCCCCGGCGTCGCCCAGGTCTTGTCTCTTCACCTGCAGCGCTGCAAGATCGTGGAGGTAGAGGGCAGGGCTTTCAGTGGAATGAAGGGACTGATCTACCTGTACCTGTCGGAGAATGACCTCACTTCTCTCAGCCCTGACGCCTTCAAAGGTCTCTTGAATGCAACATTTTAATTTGTGGTAACACTGACTTGTCTTAATACTCATAAAAGTCCTATAATCTAAATCCACAGGCCTCCCTCAGCTGACTTACCTCCACCTGGAGAAGAACCGCTTAACTGGTTTCCCCAAAGGAGCCTTCAAACTGGTACCGAGCCTGCTGGCGCTTCACTTGGAGAACAACACCATAACCAAGCTGGAGCCGGATATCTTGACCGGAGCTGAGGGCCTCAGAGCCCTCTACCTCACTGGGAACGCCATCGATCGCGTGTCGCCCAGGACCCTGGACCAGGCCAGCGACCTCGACACGCTCCACCTGGGAGGAAACAAGCTGAAAGAGGTGCCCACCGAAGCCCTGAGCAAGGCGGCAAACCTCAGAGACCTGAGGCTGTCTGGGAATTCAATCCGCTGGGTGGGGCCAAACGCTTTTCGGCCATTGGAGAGATCGCTGAAGGAGCTGTATCTGGATAACATGGGACTGGAGAAGGTGAGCGGGCTCTGGATGTAAAATCGTTTCACAGAGATTACTTCACATTTTTCTGATTTGATCTCTCGTGCTCCAGATGTCACAGAACTCCCTGGCAGGTCTGGGCCCAAGCTTGAGGAGCCTTTTCTTGGAGGGCAACCAGCTGGAGGAGGTGCCTAACCTCCACCCTTTCACTTCTTTAGAGGTCATCAACCTGGCAGACAACCCTCTGATGTGTGACTGCCCTCTGCTGCCGCTACGCATGTAAGACAATTACAGCACGTACAATGTCTAAAATAATGCATTCCTATCTGGGAGGAAGATTTACCAATATGTTTATTTATAAAGGCCTACAAATAATACATCTCATCCTATAACCCAATAAAAGAAATCTACAGTGAAAAACTTGATTACACTGCAGCTGTATCTTTGTCCTCCTTATATTTACCTAGTTGTAGCACTAGGTTTACAGTGTCTGGGCATCTTTAATAAAATAATTTGATCTTTCCTCTTCATCTAGGTGGATTGAGAAAGTAAACCTGAAGGTACGAGCCACCTGTGCAAATCCCCCCGAGTTGAAGGGTCGCAGGGTCAAGGACGTCCACATCTTCAAGGCCTGCCCCGGGGGCGAGAGCCTCCCCTCCGCCCCGACCGTCACCCCAAAGCCCGCCAAGGCACCCAAGGCAACCAAACCCAAACCAATGAACCTCAACAGCCTTCGGCAGGTCAAAATGCTCAAAGCCAAATCCAAACTTCGCAAGAGTCCAAACACGAAACCGGCAGCAGTCAAGAAAACCGCCAAGAGACCCAGTATGGCCTGAACCGGATGCTGGTTTTCTACTGATCTTTGAGACCACAGCTTCCAGTAAACCCTGGATTCAACTCTGTAAAACTGTAAAGGTTGTAGCTGCTGCCAGTCACTTTTTCCATCTAATCAATTCAGCTTCTCATTCCCAGCTCGTCAAGCTCCTGAACCAGACATTTTAGCATCCTGAAGGAGGCAAATGAAGTGGACGTCATTGACTTGAGTTACTTGTTAAGAAAACAATTGGCTTTAAGCTTGTTATCCTAAACCACTAAACCGCAACTGCAGAACGTACTGAACTCATTGAAAGTCTCATTTTTAAAGATACCTTGAGATAACATTCAAATCAGAAAGTTGAGGAAGTTTTTTTAATGGTTTCATATTTACCAAAAAACCCCAAACATCTGGATATAAAACAGGAAAAAATAAAATATTACAACAAACATTTGTCTCCAGAATGATCGGAGCTTCAGAGTCGTGTTTACAGGTTTGATGTTAGACTCAGAATGATAAGTCATGTTAAACTCAACTAAAAGAAGTCGCAACACATCAATTCAGCACAAAGGTCATGTTGTGGTGGAACATACCGACACGGAGAAAGTGAGGTAGCGTTAAAACGAGTCCTTATGCAGTCTTACGGTATGTAAAGTATTTAAAGTTATGACCTTACATTTCAAATCCTGTTTTAATACTATTTATGATCAATATATAACAGCTATTAAACGCAATTACATTCTATACTTCTCTATATATAGAAGTCATTTTTATTGGTAGTTGCCGAGTCCACATGGATTCAAATTACCTGTCGAAGATGAAGAGATTCACAGGACACGTGTGCGTTAAATCCAACAGCAAACGAAACGTGGTAGTCACCGTGATTGCCACTCTTCTTAGAAAGTAAATGTGCAAAAACTGACAGTTTGGGACTTTAAATATTGCGTTGAGCAATGGGACGAGTAGGAGCCTCTACAGTCAGCTGTTAGATGAAGCAGCTGCTCACGTCCAACAAGGACACAAAGTTCCATTGGTTCTTCCTACTGATGTACCTTTTTTATTTGCGCCCAGCCTGCTCGTCCCTCTCATTTAGTCTTCTCCAGTGGTTTTCAGTCAGTTTTTTCCTCGTCACATTGGCCCTATTTTATTTAATCGCAGAGTGTCTCTGCTCATCCGTCTTTTCTGCAGGTCTCATCCTCGCATCATGTCTCCATTCCTGCAGGATCTCCTCGTGTCCTGCTCTGAAATTTCGCCTCCATGAGTTTGTGTTGACTCTGATGTATGCAGAGTATGCATCTCCTCGGCTCCCCCTCCGCTGGGTCCAGATGTAGTCTCCTCCCTACACCACAGCTTTTGTGGTTTCACTCTGCTCCATGTCGTTTTCACCAGCGAAGCTCTCATCCAGCTCTTCACTTCTTCCTGCTGCAGTTTCTCTCTGCTCCATCTTTTCTTGTGGCGTGCTTTCCGAGCTGCTCTGCTCTGCTGCCTGATGAAGTCCTGGCTTACTCTGCTCGCCTTCCTCCCGTTTGATTCTACCCACAAAGACTTGTCGAGGGTTGTCTGGAGGTTCAATGGGGGTCTCCATCTCCACCTCCTCCACTTTCACCTGAACTGCAACGACTTTGCAGACAGAATGAAGTCAGCAAATCACCAACATTTTCTCATGATGAAAATGAGAAGCAGTGAACAGCATGTTGTACGAGTTTGTCCACTTACTCTCCTGCTCCTCTGGCTCAGTCTTGGGCTGGATCAGTGGCATTTTTGGAGGAGGACTGAGGCTTTCCAGCTCTGGAGGACCATCAGTGGCAGCGACCTCAGGCTGCTGACCAGCATCATCTTTAGCCTGGTCCTGAGAGAGCCTCTTCTTTGTGTTCCTCTTTTCTGTAGAACGCAGAACAAGGAGGTGAAAGAATAGTTCTACATCCACCAGATGTAACAAAACACTAAATGTGAATCTGGTTTCTGTGGCAACATACAAGACTCTGCACACATCCGAGTCAAAACTTACTCCTCTTCCGGTAGAGAAGGGACTTGCATTTCTTGTTCTGTGCCGACTGGTTTTCCAAATCAACTGGAAAACAGGATGAAACACCTCTTTATAAAAAAAATACTATACAGGGTCAGAAACTTGTACAGATCTGATCACCAGTCGCTCCAGTGTCACAGTAAAAGTTATGAGGCTTTCAAATGAGGTGTTTACCGAGTGCAGGGGGAGGCTGGAGCTGGTAGCCCATGAGCTCACACCAGCCGACGGGGTAGATGTCTGGGGACTGGTGGTCGACCCACTGGTCGAACTCGTCCTCCCAGCCGTCAAAGTGGATTAGCAGCAGGCGGCCCACGCAGCGCTTCACGGTGGCCACGCACACCAGGCGTGGCTCCATCAGGTCCACCCCCTCCAGCTTCATGTTGGGGGAGAAGCTGTGACCCGGGTAGTCCTGGAGAAAGACAAACTGCAGGTTCATGTGCTGCACCCTTAGTATTTGGGTGTATACGTTTACAGATGGGTCCAGAAAGGGACTTTCTGGCAAACAAACTGACATTAATATGTTGCTAAACAAAGATAATGAAGTGCTGCACTAGGTTTGGAGTTCCGGTCTTACAGCGTTGAACAGTCGTGCCGGTGCAGCTTTAGCTTTGGTCTCCTCCAGGTATTTCTCCCATGTGAAGGTCTGAGAGTCATAACCTGCCAAGTCACAGAGAAATAAGGAAATGTTTCCATCAACATTATAATGCGAGAGTTATTTTCCATCTTCTCCATGGCAACAAGAGTGATGGAGACAGAGTGTGAGCTGGAGCAGAGGCTGAGTCAACAGGTTTATATACTTACCTTGAGGCACCGTGAGAGGGATGTTGTTCTTTTTACAGAAGTCTACAGGAACGATGGCATGAGATGAGGCGTGGTAACAAAACCAGTCGGAGCCGTTGTTTGATATGGTGCCATCGATGCCCACCATCAGGTAGCCGTCGAACAGCACCTGGGAGGAGTGGAGGGCGCCAGAGTCGCAGAAGACAACAACAGTGTAGGAGTTAGACGGTTTTTATCACACGGACGTAATTCATAACTAGATCTAATCAAGTTCAGATAAACACGACCAAACCAACCACAAACGCCTCGTCTTACCTTGTGTACAGTGGCCACACAGATGCTTCCCAGGTTAAGAGGATCAATGGCCTCCAGCTTCATTCCTTCCTCGAAGAAACTCCCCTCCATGTAGACGAACCTGGGCTGCAGAGCAGATCACAGTGGTGAATACATTTCTATTACTTTCAACAACAGCTAAACTCTCCAACACGGGTTAAATGCTAACATAATGTGCACTGGTTTTCTCTTTTTACCCTCATCCTTTTGAACATGTGCAGGACACAGTAGTTTATAAAGTGGCATGAGTGTCAAAAGCAAAACATCATCATGTCTGTGGATCTGTGTTATCCACTGTTATGGACACTGTGGTAATAAAAGGGTTGCAGTTTTCCTTACTTACCTTTTTAAAGAGCAGGAATGTACTGTCACAGTTACCCCTCGAAGCACTGGCTGTCGCTTCCATGCTGGTTACTGTAATGAATTTAAAAAAGCATTTACAATTAAAAATGTATATCTTAATATCAGAAGCTGAAGTTCAAAACCAGTGTGTTTTCTGTCAGTTTGAAGTGTTTTTCTATCCGAGAGAAGAAATCCACAACCACAGCAGGTGACAAATTACAAATAGCACCGTTACCGTTTAATCTATTTAGATGAATATTAGATGCCATCAATTACACGTATGAAACCCAAACTCCTCCACCTACCTGGTGTTTTAATGGCGTGACCCACTTTGCTGGACCAGCCTATCGGGTGCAGGAGGGGACTCCAGATGTGGCACCAGAAATCCGAGACTGTGTTTTCGGGGACGTCGCTTTGGTCCGCGTACACCAGCCGCAGACGGGAGCCAATGATCGAGTCTATGATGGCCACGCGGGTGCGACTCACGTGTTTCGGGTCCACCACCTCCACGCGCAACCCTATTCTGAAAGAGGTCTTCATGCTCTCTGCCAGCTAGGAAGAGGACAGAGATGCTGGTTATGAATTCAGCTTTTCATTTTCAATCATTGTACTCTTCACACGTATTGTGACGATACGTCAGGCAGCATCCAGATTTACCTTCAGGTAGAAGTCGACAGGTAGAGTGTTGCCCCCCACCAGCTTTTTCATCAGATACTCTTTCCAATCCGGGATGTTCTGCTTTACATCTGCGGACAACACGTTTGTTAGAACACGTGTTGCTAAGATACCTGATGTGGGGCCGATCACTTCATGTTTAATTCATCAATATGCCCTAACGCCATCAGGAAGCCACTTTTATTCGCCTACGTGGCCGTGACCACGTCTGTGCAGTTCTGCGTTTGCATGGCCGTGTGCTTCAGGTTCGAGTGCGGTTCCTCACCTTGTGGCGGCACCAGCAGCTTGCTCGTCATGGCGCACCATCCGATCGGGTTGAGCTCCCCCGAAACGAGGCTGCACCAAAAGTCGTGGCTGCTGTCGTGCTCAAAGCCTTCGTATCTCAGCAGAGCTTTGTATCCTGGAGACGAGAGATGGGAGGAAGGCAGGAGTTAGTTACTAAAATGTCTAAATACTAAAAACTTTTCTATTTAGGATTAGATATTGGGTTGTGGAACTTCACTTTACGGACCTTTCAGGTTAATTAAAAATTGGAAAATAAATAAATGGCTGGTCAGTTCCATGGTGTAACGGCCTGCGGGTGTACACACCTGCAACCTGGATGACAGAAGCGATCCAGTAGACTTTACTGGGCAGGACAGCGTTTGTGTTCAGGACCTCTACCTTCATCCCTACGGTGATGTCGTCCCACTGGGCACACAGGGGAGCCTGCGGGGGGGGGTCAGAGGTTTCCTCACAGATCATCCATGTGAGGTGTTTTCTGTGCTCCACATTAGTAATACCGTTTTTTTTAATATGATGCACGTTCTTCATCCTGACTACAGATTAAACTGCGTGTAAATCCTGAATTCTTTTCTCATATCGCGTCTTACTTGTTTCAATTCTTAATATATGTAATATATCAAACACGCCGCTGACAAACGTGGGTCACCTCACATACGTGAGCTGCAATAAAAATGTTCATGCTGGGGAAAAATCTAAGTATAAACGTATAATTGTCCCTACAACAATATTAGAGACAAATCCCAGAGCGTTTATTCTCAGTGAGAGAAAACACTGTTTCTAACTGCACGTCGCTGACAGGACTCACGTGTCTGAAGCAGGACACTGATGCAGCCAGAGATGTTTCCTTCTCCAAGTACTCGCCCCACTCAAAACCTGCAGCAGACACTACAGGACAGAAACAAGAGTAATCACACGGCTGAAGTAAGGTTTTGGTCAATGCTTGTGTGTGTGTGTGTGTGTGTGTGTGTGTGTGTGTGTGTTCAGCGTCTTCACCATCCTGCCCTGTTGGAGCTGGTGGGGCTTTGTTCACCTTGTTCAGCACTGTGGCTTTTTTCGAGGGGGGCTTTCCCTAGAGAGGGAAGCACAAAGACAGGTTGCGTTAAATCGTCTCATCGTCCTGATTTCTGTGGCCACGTTAGCACTTGACTTTCAAAAAGGTGAAACATGTTAGTGTTCACAAATTATGGTTACATTTCGCGAAATATAAGAAGACCGGGAAAGAAACACGTGTGTCTGTGGTAAATAGCTCTGTGCACGCTAATGCTTTGACCTAAGAGCCAGTTCAGTATTCACAGGTGAACGGGATTATTACCAAAGTGAAAACAAGGAACAGTAGCAGCTTTAAAATGGCAAAACAGATATAACATCAGTTGCCTAGCAACCGGTCTTCCTACAAAGCTTCACACAGGAGGAAAGATCTGGCAAATGTTTGATTTTTCTTCCTTTATTGCAGTTTTCAGATTTTCAAAGACACACACACACATTTCAAGTCTTAACATGATAAAGACATGCAATACACACACACAGCAAATTACTACTGAAGACATTTACAACTATGAAAGGATTTGGACTAGGACTGCGTGTAAAGACTGTTTTAATCTGCTGGTGAGCTTTTCAATCAATTCATCATTAGCTGCATGACATATCAGAAAAAAGCCAAAATCTAATTTTCCCATGTTTGAAATAGCTTCTTTTGTCCGTCCAACAGTCCCAAACTATTAATATTCTAATATTCATAAGCAAAAATAGCCAATATTAATACATTTTTTATCAATTGCCTAAATTATTTATCAACTAATCGTTTCAGCTCTTCTTAGTTTTTTTTACAATTGGTTGTGCATCAGAATTATTTCTTGTATGAAAATGTTACATTTAATGACAGAGAAAGTTCAGTTACAAGTTAATATTAATAAAAGTTTAGATAAATAATTAAATTCTCATATTCAGCTCGTTGCAACGGATGTTCAAAATTAAAAGAGCTCTTTTTAGGTTTCCTGTTGATTGCTCTGCAGATCTCCAAGTCAGGTGTGTCCTCTCTTGACCTTAATAACGAACTTACCGGGTGATCCAGGTAAATGTCACCGGCGGCGGGGTCACCTGTCTCAGAGGGGCGCGTGTAGCGGGTGGGGACGGCGGTGGTCTTGAGGAGCCGGGCCCGGCGGCTCGGCAGGTCCGACGGGTCGTAGTAGTCGTTCGGCTGGAAGTGCTTCTGGCAGACGAACAGCTTGCTGAGGACGTGCAGCGGAGTGTTGGCGTCCACGTCGAGAGCGAACAGCCATTGCCTCAGTCTCCCCGGGTCGCCGAGCGGAAACCGGTGGAAGACGAGGTGCGGGCGCTTCGTGTTCCAGCATGCGCCCACGCAACACTTGTGCACCATTTGTTTTAATATGTAGACGTTAAAGAGCGAAAAGAGTCCGACAGGGTCGGGGCAAAGATTTCAAGCCCAGCGCGGTCTTCTTCTTCTTCTTCCTCGTCCCCCCTTTTCTGCAATGGCGAGCGGCTGACATCTTTTTTTGTGAAATACTGCCACCATGTGTTCATAATAATGAACTACACACCAAAATAATTAATACGTATTATTAATTATAATCATTAGTAATGATTCCTTATAATTAATGGCTATTAATTATAATAATCAATAATAAAAATAATTCGTTGCAGCCTAAACATTTTTCCAAAGCTATTTAAAGGGAAACAAAAGTGGGCACACTAAATGTTGAGCTGAGAATTTTAATTCTGTGTCAGAACACACAAACTTGTAACTTGACGAGGTACACCTTAAAATCTTCACATTTCAACAAATCACGCCGAAACAATCTGGAGAGACTAGTGGACATAGTCTGAACCACAGACACAAAGGTCATTTTTGGGGGCAAACTTCTCAATGATGCATAATGCGTGAGGTGACCAAAGTGCAGAACTCCCAAATAATTAGTGTCATTATTTAATTAAGCAAAGCAATTTACTACAGCAGCCCTGTTGGTGCTGCCTAGTGATCAACAGTACAAGCGTGCAAAAACACACGTATGCTCAGCAAATCTCCCCAGTGTGAAGAAGACATAATGGTTTGTGCATCATGTAAAAAAGTACACGGTGCAGCATCACATATCTTTCTCACCTGCAGACGTGCCAGTATGGAGGACTTCTTGGAGTTTGATGAGTAGGAACGTGAACAGGAAATACTGCAGAAGCGCTTGGTCTTCGAAAAGAAGGTGCTGATGTTGCCGGTGGTGCCACACATCTCACACACCACTGTAAAGATAAATAAGCATCATCCAACTCCATCACTCTTTTTTTTTTTTTTTTTTTTTACAATATTAAAATGACATTTCAATGAAGAGAGAGAAAAGTGACATATCGTCTCTCAACACTTGTTCTCCTGTCTCCTCGTTTGCGCCTCACCCGGTCGTTCTTCTTTGTTTTTTCCCCCCGGCTTCACCCCTCCTCCTTTTGGACGTTCTCTGTCACCTCCTTTATCGGTACCATCAAATTGAAGTCCGTTGTTTTCTGCCTGTGAAGAGAGAGAGTGGGAAAAAAAACAGAGCGATAAATGGAAAGCATGAATGTGACACATGTAAACAACCAAGAGGCTTGTTTAAAGCTCTCAGAATGGCAGAAACTCTCTATTTCTCTCTGCGGTGACATTTTACGATAATAACTACTCACACTTTTGGTACGCTCTCTTGGCTGAGCTGTAATGCCCCGGCGCTGGATGGCAGGCAGGCACTTACTACAGCCCACTCCACTGCAGGAGGAACAGTGCGGACGGACGAACACAGTGGGAGCCGCTCCCGACCTCAGCTTCAGGGTCCCTGTGGGTGGCCTGGGCTCAAAGTACTCCTTGCCGAAATGCTCGCTGCAGAGGTGAGAGTTGGGTGTGGCGACCCACTGGGTGCGGGTGCGCTGGACCTGCTTCTCCCATTTGTGAAACTCCTCAGGGTCCTTGGGGAATTTAAACAGTGTCACGCCATCTTCTGCAGTTTTGCCACATCCATAGGCAACACAGTGGTAAGGCATCTTGTGTTCTGCTCACGAGAGGTATCGTCAATGCCTCAGAGTACAAAGCAGCCAATGCATCCTCCCGTCTTTTGAGTTGCAGCGTGTTGTTCAATGAGCTCTGCGGAGGAAAAGTGATGACTGCATTTTACAACTTGCAGACAATTTCCTAATTCTACCAACTTAACACCAATTTCCAGGCACTAGAGGTGAGAAAACTGTTGGAAAGCTGGATCATCATTTATATAACATCTATGGTTCAGTATTACTTAGTCTTAAAAACTGCATTACAGTTAGATGATAGTTACATCTGACTGCAATGAATGATGAATAATCCCTCTTACCATCTGGCGATCTGGCAAAGCCTTGATATTTGATTTTGTCAATAATATCAAGCCTTAAAAACGAAGTCTTACAAAAAAAAACGTACAAGAGACAACGAAACGTTAATTTCTTAGCAAGACAAACTTCTATAAACCAGAACAATTGTCAAATAAGTGAACACAAAGTACACTTGCGAAATAACGACCACTTTTCAATGCTTTTTTGCTGTTTAACCCACTCTTACGAGCAACTTCTCACAGCTAACAGGTTTGCAAGCAGCCTGACCAAAACATAAACAAAAAGTGTGACTAGCTCACATGCTACTGTACTAAGCTAATTGCTAATAATGCTAATGGCACGTTTGTCCCATTATGAAGCAGCAATTCGCTTGTTTTTACTTTCAGTGGCTACTCACAGAGGCCACCGCTGTCTATGCACCCAGTGACATGTTTCATACAACCGATGAACTATTTGGATATAAGTTGTTTAACTACATCTCCGTTGCCCCCCCCCCCCTCACAGACACACTGTATAATGGTCACCTACCTTTGACGTCATTGTCGTCACTTCTTACGCACGGGCAAGGCCTTATGGGAGTTGAGGTTTTCAAATGAATGAATGTACAGGCATGTAGGTTTAATAATTAATTAAAATAGAATTTAGTAGTAAAGGTGGTAGTATTTGTAACAGTATTTAGGTCAAACAAGCAACATTAGCCTACTTCCTTCTTTTTTTGGTTATTCCATATAATCACATTTACAGAAAACACACTTATGCATTACATTTAGGCATTTAGCAGACGCTTTTATCCAAAGCGACGTCCAAATCAGGAGCAACTGGGGGTTCAGTGTTTTGCTCAAGGACACTTTGACAGGAGGAGCAGGTGATCGAACCACCAACCCTACAATTGATGGATGACCTGCCCTACCTCCTGCGCCACAGCTGCATTTTTATTTAAATTTCTATAATATTTTTTGAGAATCACCATAAGAATATATTTTACTGTTTTAATTGGCACCTTGTTATTCTATTTGTGTGCTTCTACAGTGAGCTAAAATATGTAATAACTGCACATTATAATTTACGAGTTTGTAAAATTGCATTTTTCTTTATTAGTTGATTATTGTATTGGCTGCTCCATGGACCAGTGAGGAGTAAGATGCTTTCAATATATATACACATACATAAATATTGAAAATAAATTGTTACTAAAACAAGGACAATTTCTCTGGTTGATGATAATCCAACAGCCATCGTTAGTAGAAACACCATAGCGATTAAGCCCAGTATAACTCTAAGTAAAGCCCAGCCTGAACACTGACATTAAAACTTAAAAGGTACTTATAGTAAAGTTTCTCTCTTAATCTACACACTAAAATACGTGCATGTAGTTCCCTTTTCTATCTCTGTATGGTTTTCTTCACCTGCTGCCCAGCATCCTCCATCCTTTTATCGGTGCGGTTTGATAATTATGGACTATGCTGAACTGCCCTTGCTCTTTTTGTCCTGCTGGTGGCAATCTCTAAGGAAAGCAATGTTAGTCTGTCCACAACGTTAACGTGGAGCAAGATATTTTGATACCTACAGGTAAAATTGCTCTGAGATTTGTAAGGCTATTATGGGTATGATTACTCCCTGGGATTTTGGTGACCCTGTGACCTTTCCTTTTGCACCATACTTAGGTCAAAATGTACCCTTAAACAACAACTTCATCCATGCCAAGATTTCCCCAAAATCTAATGTCAGGATTTCCATTCAATCTGCTGTCGTTATTATTGGTCCTCAGAGGATGACCCCCAGACCTTTCCTCTTGTTGCACTTGAAGGCCACAAATCCACTTGTACATGAGAAATGCTATCAGATTTACTGAACATATTTCATGCTCACAAGAAGATGAACCCTTTAGACTTAAATTATAATTAGGTAAATAAGTAAAGAACAAACATTGCAACTTTCAGGTGCAGGTTTGGGGATTTGGAATTTCTGTTTTATTGTCCAAAAACTCTTAATTGTGTTTGTGACATATTCCTGTAATTTATGTGTTAAAACACTTACTGGGCCTTTATCCCAGGTAATACTGGCCTTTTTTCACACTAGACATTTGGACTCATCATAGTGGAAAATGTACAGGTGTTACTAATAAAGATCACGATGGCTCTGCTCTTTTCAAGTGCCCCAGTAACAGGGTGACAGTAAGCTAACATGCACAATACCAGGGCCCTTAAGCTGAAGCAGCTTAATGGAATTCAGCCATAATTAATTTGATTATTTACATGTGCTTGTCCTACTGTGACCTGTCAAAATGTCTTTATTGAATACGTCCTATGTCCACAACAGAATTGCTGATTGTATTTCTAATAAAATAATAAAATAAGGCAGGCATAGGTATTTAGACTCCCTTAGACTTATACTTACTTCTGTGATAGTTTATAAGCACGTCCAAATCAAAACATTACAAATGACATCACCTAATGTATTTCATTTATTTTACATTATCATCAGGAAACTACATGCATACATACACACATCCGTATACAGTATGCACACAACACATGCACAGGTAATGCACTGCAAATGCATGTAATGTGATTAACGCCCATTTGCAAGTGTGATTTATTGAGCACTAAACAGCCAGTAATGTACTGTACTGGTGCAACACAGCACACTGGGAGGGTGTGAATAGAGGGTCTAGATTGTATGGAAAGATTGCTTTTGAGTTTCTGGAAAATGCAAATGGAAGATACTTACCAGAATAAACACATCATCCCACTTTCCTCTCATTTTTGTTTTTAAAAAATGAGAAGGTCTTAAAATCTTACGGCACTATCTGATACATTATTGGCTAACCATGGCATGCATGGGCCAAATTATCACTGTAGCCTTGTTGTAGTACTCAGACTCAGACTACATGGCAGTAACAAAGATAGATGTTATCAGCCTTTCAGTTCTTTCAAAGAAATCTGATATTCGTCTGGCCTCCCTCTTTAAGTTAATTGTTTGTCTTCTAGTGATTAAGCGGTTGGCATTGGGGCATGCAGCACCCACACCCACTGTTCATAAACCAACCTAGTGTTCATCAACACACTCCTTTTGTTTGCTCTTCATTATTTACACCTTTTGGGATTTTTAAAATCTGCTTAAATTAATTGTATTTCTTCATTCATTTATCTAATTGTACTACTAACTCCTCAGATTGGCTTATTGTTGATTTTGTCTCTTCTGGGATTCCATACACTCTGCTATGAGCTCAACAACAATTGAATACCATTAGCTTGGAGAAAGGTAGATATAGGATAACAATATATTATGCATGTCTTATTATGTCTGCTAGCTGCCCCTTCAAAAGACACTTTAGCTCTTTGGGTCCAGGGTAGATGTAATGGAGTGGAGCAAAACATGCAAATAAAAAAAAGTCTTTCTGTATTTTACCCAAGGTTGTGTGTGTGGTTCCTGGATAAGGCTGGATTATTGACCTGGCAGAGGTGGCAACTGCCACAAGAGCCTGAAGGCCGCAGTTTCACAGTGCGTCCATTGGTTTGTCATCATTTGCTTAAAATGTTTCTGTTGACTTTGGTGATTTATACACATCTAAAGCTTCAATAAATGTGTCACTCTTTGCATTCAAGGAGCTTTCAGTTCTCTTTACCTTGTTTCACATTGGAAGCCCTTGTTTCCATCCTTTTTGATGTAAGCACAATATGAACTGCAATGTCAGGGACCTTAATAAGGGCAGTGCATGATTGAAGTCGTTGCATGTAAAGTTTAGTCAAAGTAACTGACATATTGTAAAGTTGTGAGTATTTGATATTTATTTTCAGATCCTGCACAAACAGACTCTGATAACTTTGATACAACCTTTAGATGAAGAATGAGCAGTGCTGATGGCGGACACTGACACTGCCGGAGTTGGGGACAGAGACGATTTTTGCCCTGGGGCCCCCAGCCATGGACTGGATATGATACCTACACTGCCAGGGTTTGATTCCCAGTGTAAAATATGCACTTATGGTCCTGTCCCCCAAGTGTCACGATTCACTGATGTGGTTATTAAATGGTAATCTAGGTTTGGTGAAGCCTTCATATAGTCGATATCACACAAGACGGTCAACAGATGTGAAAACAGCATACAGTGCCTGCTGAAATGTAGGACAACACTTAGGGACATTTAGAAAGACCTCATTCATTTACTGATAATATAACTAATCTGTTGGCAACCAAAGTTTGTTCTTCACCAAACCTTCTGGACAGAGGACCTACTGTGGCTACGTTTATAGATTTTATAGATTTGAAAAAGCACATTTTCATTAAACCTGTAATTTGTTCAATTAAGGGAGCATTTTGCCGTTAGAAGGATTTGCAGTCTTACTTTTGACTGTCAATTGAGTTCAGTGCTGTTACCTGTATTAAGGGTCATAGATTTTGTGTGGTAACCAAAAATGGGGAAAAGAAACCCTGCAGCGATAGAACCTCTAAACAAATAATGACTGCAAGCAGTTTAATACTGCTGATAGGCCATTTCATAACTTAAATGAGTAGAGTATGCATCCCCAAACGCCCGGAATCAAACAGATTTGGAAAGACTGAAGTAAAAGATTTAACCAATTTAACTTCACAGGCTGAATAAATCTTTAACTTCAAGTGACAGAATAAAGGCTGATGACTGTTTTGGTGCAAGAACGAGAAAGGAAGAATATTTTCTGACTGAGGGCTTAATAAGTGAGACAACACAAGGACAGGCAGACAAAAATGCATTCTTCTGTGCCATATGATAGAGGATTTATAAATGTATGAATTGAGTCACCATTTTGCCTATGAGAAAGCAAAGAAATCTAAATAAAGATGACTGGATTCAATCAAGTTCCACCAAGTCTTTCCAGATATACATACAGTTTTCAGTGTTTGTGAATCCACCTTGGTCTGCTGCACTTTAACTTAATGTAAATGTTTAACTTGGTCTTTTTAAAAGGCCCTTGCTGTAGAACTAATTAGCAAGTCTATTACTTGCATTTAAGAGAACTGTTGAACATTATCCAACTTCAATCTTTGCAACTGAACCCCACCAAAAACAGATGCAAGTTCAGGTTGCTGCATAGATGGATATTATAGTAAAAAACTTTTTTTCTTTTACATGCACAGCTCGAAGAATAAGCATTATACTTTATTTACCATTGCAGCTGCAAATTTGTCAGCTTTATTTTTTTTTATTTGCATCCCCTCATCCTTACCCGCTGCCACCAGCAGCACCACCATCACTTCGCAGGCAAACAAGCCGTTTCTGCCCGACATTATCTCCATCCAGACTCCGCTGGAAAGGAGGTCGAAATGACGGATGCAACCATGGGAGAGAGACCCAGGGACAGTTTATTTACATCCGAAGAGGCTGTGTAAGTTTAGAGGGAAGCCGCTGCGTGTGTCTCCCTCTTTACTTTCACCGACCCCCTCCTCCTCCGCTGGCAGAAATTTATAAAGAACAAAAAATCCGACGAGGGAGGGAGGGGGGTTGATATACGCCGAGGCTGAAATCGAGAGGCGAACCCAGGGAAAGAGGAGTAATTTGTACACGGGACTTTCCCCCTCTTAGTCCCCCAAAAGGAGGGGGAAAAGTCGCAATATTGGAAACGAAAAGGAATGAGCTTCTAAGGACGTGAAAACGTCTGCAATTGTGGATACTTTATATATTTTTATTTCGAAAAAATATGGCCGAGAACGTTCTGGACTCTGGCCCGCCTTCAGCCAAGAGGCCTAAACTCTCCTCTCCGGCACTTTCCGCCTCCGCCAGCGATGGAAATGGTAAGTATTGTTTTATGATATTATTTGTTACGGTGTTATTCGTTAAGTTTGTTCGTTTTCGGCGGCTTGGGTTTACTTGAAAAAGGAAGAAGACGCGGGATTACTCCTCTGTTTTTGTCGTAGCTTGCTAATGTTAGCTTGCTAGTAGTGAGTGTGTGTCGGACGTGAAGAAGAGCTTCCCCCAGCTAGCTCGCATGCTAACGCCATTTTAGCCGGAGGTAGCTCTGTTAGCCTCGGCTAGGTTAGCTAACTGAATGTGGGTCCTCAACTGACGGTCCCGTGTCTAATGGCTACTTTAGCCGGGCTGATAATAAGCCAAATGCCAAACCAACTTATGATAAAAGTTTTTGGTGTGTTACGGCTATGCTTAATTGACAGACTGCTACCTCTATTTTGTTATTTTAGTTATTGTGGTTTCTAACGTCTAAAACAATCTGCTGTGTTGCCCCATCATAACTCGGACCCTTTCCCAACTAACGATAGCTACCATTGGTAGTGTAAGTGAAAGCAGAGGTTGACGGTGGTGGTGGAGATAGCCTTGTTGGAGAGTTAAATTTAGGCCCACGGATCCGACTGATCGTTCAATTTGCCATTGTTGGTGTGTCTTTTTTTTTGTGGATGGCGTGTGACAGCAGCTGGAATAGTGGCCTGCGAATAAAACTGTGGAGCATGGACACCGCCATGCCCAGCCACTGCGATATTAACCAGCGAGTCAAGTTAGCAAGCAAACGCGGATTCAAGCACGAAATAGTCATCCAGATTTCATCACTTAATCATTTTATCATGAACAGCTGCATCTTATGCTGTCTACCCAGCTAAGGTTGTCGGTGGCACTCAACATCTGTGGAAAGCGACTTTTACGGTTAGATCACCACCATTACCTTGCATGCTATGCGTTCAGGATCAGGGTTGTGCTGTCAAGAAGATTATCTGTGTATATGGGATGCAGTTTATTGCTCTCCAATGTATTGTCTTCGGAGATTATTTGTGACACCGCCATACTGCGTGTTTTTAATTCATTTGGGAAATTAGTTTAAGTTCTTGCATGCTATGACTTGTTTCTGTGCGTCTACATTAGAAAAATCGTTTGTAAATAACGTTTGCTGGTTATGACAATTTGTTAATTTTCAGATTTTGTTCCTTCAAAGTTAGGACTGCAAATTATTTTCATTGTAGATCAGTCATTTAACACATCTCAATTCTTTAAAATGAAAAAAGAAAAAGACAATCACAAGTGACCTGAGCTGAGACTGATGTCTTCATTGCCTACTTCACCTGTCCTGTAACCACATATCTAAAGTATTCAGTAACAGGTAAAAACACATTTCACTTTTGTAGCTACAAAAATGACTTTGAAACAACGAATTGGTTGGGCGAGTTAGAGAATATGTGGTACCAAACAGTGTTATAAGATAACATTGATTTATGGAAGAACAGAACTTAAGACTTAATTCGATTCGGTACTGTGGGAAATTTGGGGATGTGTGGTTTTGATGTCCATCAGAAAGCTACATGACTTCCATCATGTATACTTCTTGATTGTCTAAGCAGTGTTCTGCTGAACTCTGTGAATACAGATTGACAGTGAGTGCCCGTCTCCACCGACTTGGCTCCATTTTGTGGCACAACTTCTATGAAATGGTCCATTAGTCACCTTGTACAAACCTGTCTTTGCAACATGTTGAATGACTTTACTGGTCAGGGAATCTGTGCGAGCAGGCCATGTGGGCGTGTGTGTTTGCATATATGTTTGTGCGGGCAGCTTTACACTGAAGTTTGCTCAGTTGTCTTGTGCTTGATGGCATGTTATTTATTTCTGATGGGAGTCAATTGGTCATACACCTCCTAAACATCTTTTTAATCAGTCTTTAATGTCAAGCATGCAATTGCATTTTCACTCAGTCATGGTGAAAAATGAAGGATTATACCAGCTTAATATGGCTGTGGCCCTTTTTGTCCTTCTCACCCTCCCATCTCATTGTTTCCCCCCCTCCTAAACTTTGCATTTCTTCTCCGTTTTAGATTTCGGCTCTCTGTTTGACTTGGAACACGATCTCCCAGACGAGCTCATCAGCTCTAATGAACCAGGCCTGGTCAATGGTGGGGACCTCAGCCAGTTGCACACCACTCTGGGAGGACCTGCAGGGCAGGGTCCTGGAGGAGGCAGTGGAGGAGCAGGAGGAATGGGTCTTGGACCTGGAGGGGTTCCTGGTGGTGTTGGAGGCCAGGATGCGGTGGCCAAGCACAAACAGCTGTCTGAGCTTTTGCGTTCAGGGGCTCCCACTCCAACCCAACAAGGACACCAAGGAGCCATGGGCAGCCCAGGAGGTCCCACTGTCATGGGGCAACACTTGGCGAACATGAAGGCATCCCCTGGCCAGGGGCCTCCGCAGATGATGGGCCAGGGGCAGCAGCAGCACCTCTCCCCTCAGCAGCAGGCCAACATGATGCAGCAGCAACAGAATGCTGCAGCTGGAATGATGGGTGGCATGAACAGGGCCATGATGGGAGCGCAGCAGAAAGGCAATAACGGACAGCAGCAGCCAGGCATGATTGGGAGCCAGGTGATGAATGGCTCCCCCAGAATGGGCTTTGTGAATCAAGGCATGGGAGGCAACAGCAACCTGTTGGCTGAGACCCTACAGCAGCAGGGAGCAGGGGGCCAGGCTGGGATGAGAGGCCAGCAACCTGGAGCAATGAACAAGGTAGGAACTCCTTCAATTATAGGAATGTTGTTCTTTTCCCATGGACATGGTTTCACATTGCAAATGAACCATTTCTTTCATATAAAAAAATGTTTGATGGAATTTATGGAACAAAAAGGTTATAATGCCATATTGGATGAAACTAAAATCTTATATAATAATCTCACATAATCTTCTACTATTACCAAAAACCTTTGGTAAACCCAGAAACATATATACAAATAGGCATCATTACTTGAATTTCATCATTTACTAAGTACAGTTGATGACAGCAAATTGTTGCACATGATTGATTGTAGGTCAAGACCAAGTGTTTGTCTAAAACCTATTCACAAATTATATTTTGCTGTTGTTTTTCCTTTAACTGGAGCTACTTTTTTACACGCTCTAATGCTCTAAAGAGATGCTTCCCCCCAATACAACCCAAAAGTCGTGCTTTAGGTCAATGAGCGTGTCAGCTTATCTATGTATTTTAACACCTGTGAGCTATGCACAGCATGCCTTCGCTTGGAGTTGAAGTGGCAGAAAACGGCACTGCTCGGGTGATTGACAGTCCCACAGGAGTGACAGTGAAAATGTTGCAGTGGCAGGCTGCTACCGCTGAAAGAACGTGGTGGAGACACTGATGTTTGATTTTAGTCATAGAGATCAAAAGGATTGAGTGGGTTTTCCGGGTTTGGTATAGGACGCAGTAAAAGAAGAATGCAATGGAGCTTGTGAAAGCAATGGATGAAATAAGGAGAGGAAAGAAACGTGCTGATGAGGAATAACCCAGTGATTTAAAAGATAAAAAAGTAAATATCTCGCTCAGTGTGCAGGGCTGTTCTGCTGTTACACACTCTTCTGGTTACTGTTACTGCTGTTGATGTTACATTTTGGGTTGCATATGCTTCATTTATTTTCTAATTATTTACAAATAACTTGATGCTGTAACCTGGTTAACTGATTTAGAAGTCTCCCTTCGGTCGTGGGTGACTTAATTGCTGTTGAGCAAGAAAAAGTCTGACAGACGTGAGCTAATGTTCTTCTGGGAAATAAAAACACATCCCTGTAACTATTGTGAGGAAGATTATGCTGCAAACGGCCAGAACACAAAATACTGTTACATGAACAGTTCAAATGTGAACAATGAAATGTGGTTGCCACTATATAGTTGCTGTCTTACTTTGCCTGTTGTATCCTACACCACTCTCTTCCCCTCTTCATATCTCCATCATTCTCACTAACTTCTCTCTGTCTCTCCTCGTTTACCTTTTTTTCCTCCTAGATGGGGATGATGGGGAACCCAGGTGGCCCTTTTGGAGGTCCTTATGCAGGGCAGGGGAATCAAGGTCTGGGAGGCGCAGGGCTGGGCCCTCAGCTCCAGAACAAAGGTCCCATGGCTAACAGCCTGGCCCAGTTCAATGTGGACAAGAAGCCCATGCAAGGATTGGCCTCCATGGTAGGGAACAAATACTAATATAAAATGTGTCATATGCAAGAATGACTTATGCAAGAATGAAAATCCAAAATATTGCCTTCTCTCTCACCTCTTCCCTCTGCACCGCTGTTTTACTGCTCTGTATTCCCTGTTTCTTTTCTCTTACTTCACTCACCTCTTTTAGTAAATGAAATACCTCGTCTATTCTTGTTGTCTTCTTCCTCTCCCCTCCCTACACTCTATTACCTTCTATCTTACCATTCCTACTTCCTACTTATTTACTGCTCTTGTCTCATCCACGTCACCTCTTCTTCTTCCCTCCCACTTCTTTAACCAGGGCTCCCAGCAGTCACAAGCAGGTGTGGGCGGTCCCTCTGGTGCGCCTGTGGGAGGGGCCCCGGGGATGGCGCAGACAGGTCTGGTGGGTCCCGGTACCCAGGTTTCAGCAGCATCTGCTGCAGCTGGTGCACCACCCACAGCTGACCCTGAGAAGCGCAAGCTGATCCAACAGCAACTGGTGCTCCTGCTTCACGCGCACAAGTGCCAGCGGCGGGAGCAGGCCAACGGTGAAGTCCGGCAGTGCAACCTGCCACACTGTCGCACTATGAAGAACGTCCTCAACCACATGACTCACTGCCAGGCTGGCAAGTCCTGTCAGGGTGAGTAGAAGGGATGCTGCATGCTCATACACTCGGATGATAGCTATGATGTGTTCCTGTGTTTGACAAGCAGGCTCATTACAGAGAGATTCAAGTGTTATCAAGGATAACATAGTTATTTAATCTTTAATATTATAAGCAACAAACCTAGTGAGAACACAAATTGACATGATCCTTCACTACAATGGACATGGCCAGTGCAGTTAATTGTGATTGTGATTTACTGTCTTCTGAGTAGCTCTGTGTTGGGCAGATGTCACTGTGCATGCTCAGGAACGAGGTTCAGTGTTTACATTGATTTTCTAGGTTAACGAGCTGAAAGAAACGAACTACACTGGCTGTGTTGCTCCTCATGATGTCACCCAATGCAACGCTATAGCTCTTAGGCAAACGGCACCATATAAGGTTGTGGCTACACAGACAGTACTTGTTAGTAATTTGTTTTGGGTAGTAATAAAAAGATAAAATAACACCAGCATCAGGTTAACTTCATTACGGGTTTCTGTCTTGTTGATTCAGAAGCTCTTTTTAGGTAACAGGCAGACGCCTCTGATTTCTTTAATATTTTCCTTGACCTCACTTTGTTTCATTGTGATTCTTCTGCCTCTTTCCCCTCCCTCATATAACTCATTGTTTACCAACTCTTTCTGTCTTTCTGCCCTTTTCCACCTTCAGTCGCTCACTGCGCATCATCAAGACAGATCATCTCCCATTGGAAGAACTGCACTCGACATGACTGTCCTGTCTGCCTGCCACTGAAGAATGCTGGGGACAAGAGGAACCCGCACTCTGAGTGTCTGTATCTGACCAAACAATGCTATACATTCCTTTTATTCGCACTACACTGTCCATCTTAATGATATTATCATATTGTGTTGTTATGTCATCATCATTATCAGTATTATATTGTGATACCAGTATTGCCTAGCCTTACTTTGTGCTGGATTAGAACCTGTAAACTTAGCAGTATTAGTGAGCTAAACATAAACTATAGTGTATTTAATGATAATATTATTTGAGTTGGAGTTTGCATAAAAGTTCAGTCACAGGCTTTTCTTAAGCTTAGTTTCTTTTACATTCTGTGGAACAGATCAGATGTATTATTAACCCTCTCCTCTCTTCTTGTTATGTCGTCACAGCTCTCCTTAGTGCAGCCGCTGCAGGTCTGGGCAGCTCTCTTGGGGCCGTACCCGGTGGCTCACCAAGTGCTCCTAACCTCAACCCACCGAGCCAGATTGACCCCAGCTCCATAGAAAGAGCCTACGCAGCCCTGGGACTCACCTACCAGGGCAACCAGATCCAGGCTTCGACTGGCCAGCCCAATATGCCCAACCAAAGCCTGCAAGGCCAGCCTGGCATGAGGCCTCTGAACCCATCGGGTGAGTTGGGTTGCTTTTCCACTTACTTCACTCTTTTTTTCAGTAGGAAGATATACTTTTCCCTGTTCCTGGGAGCATCTTTCCAGATACACAGATACGAATTTTAATAAGTTCAAATTAAAATTTTAAAGAAAGAGAATAATGTAGAGAGCTGCTTCATGTGGCCTTTCAGTAGTTGTTTATTGCCAGAAGGAACTCTACATCTTTCAAAGGGCTCCAAATAAAAGTATAGAGGATCGCCATAGATCGAGTCTGATCAGCACCTAAAGACAGACATTACCAGGCACATGTCCAAAATCAAGGTATAAAACTGCATTATTATTATTAGTAGGAAGGAATGCTAACTTATAATGTCCTGTTTGTTCTATGTGTAGGTGGGAATCCTATAGGAGTCAATGGAGGCGTGGGGGCTTCCTCTCAGAGCCAACAAGCCAACCTGCTGCAGGATACCATGATGCACCTCAATGTGAACAGCCAAGGGTAAGCAGGAACACCACAACATGCTGTTTGGCAGTGGATACCTTTGATTAGACCTATTGTTGCTTCTACATCGAACCAGGATAACCCACATGTATGTTTTTTTTAAGAAGTTAATCATTAAAACAATGGCCTCCTATCTCTTCCAGTCTGATGAATGATGCCAGTGGGGTCGGCTCCATGCCCACAGCAGGCCCTCCCTCCTCTTCAGGCATGAGGAAAAGCTGGCACGAGGACATCACACAGGACCTACGAAACCACTTGGTACACAAACTGTAAGTATTAAAGAAGAACTCCACACTACATTTTTTATTTGCACTGTACGTTTAATCACATCGTTACATGTTAATACAAGGTAACATACAATGTAGTGTGCCGCTAGCCCAGCTACAACACAGAAACTCTCTCAAAGGGACTAGGATTAGGGTTTAGATGCCATGTCAACACAAACATAAAAGAAATGACAGGAGTTAACAGTTGCATCATTTTTCATCTCCTTCCCCTTTTCCTCCTCCTTCTGTTTGTTCTCCCACCCACAGTGTTCAGGCCATCTTTCCGACGCCAGACCCCGCTGCCCTCAAGGACCGTCGAATGGAGAACCTGGTGGCCTATGCCAGAAAAGTTGAAGGAGACATGTATGAGTCGGCAAACAGTCGAGTAAGTTGCTTTTAAAGCTCACTGCTTTACTCCGAAAAGAAGGGGGAATCTGTTGGACGTCACTCGTTCTGTCATAGATCAGTCTCAAAAGTAAAACAAAGTTACATTTCTTGTGTAGCTGGTAAAGCCCTTCCCGTATGTTATACTGTTGCTTTGAGAAGTTTACCTCTTTACCTTCTTATTTCGTTAACCTCTTTTTCCTTATTTCGCTAACCTCTTTTTGACAGGCCGAGTACTATCATCTGCTAGCGGAGAAGATCTATAAGATCCAGAAGGAGCTGGAGGAGAAGAGGAAGACCCGGCTCCAGAGGCAGGGTCTGGGCCTCGGGCCTGTCGGCATGGGTCAGCCCCCCACTGGGCTGCCTCCAAGTGAGTGGGCATGCAGCATATGTAGAACTGGATGAGCTAATGTCACGCTGGGCTGCACACATTCATGTGAATGATATTTTAGCATTGTTTTGGATCTCTTACTTCATGCATTGAGATTTAAAGCAAGCCATGATGTGTGACTGCAGCATTATTTCTATCATTGTATGAAACTGATTTTTGCTGTATTTGGCTGAATTTTTATTAAGTCAATTTTCAAGATACAGGTTATGATGTTATAATAATAATAATATATATATATTGGATCAAGGATGGAATCAGATTTTAAAGTTGACAGAATAAACGTGCCTGTAGCTTGTACATATGCAATTTTGTTAACCTGTCATCCTGGCTGGTTGCAAAATTATATAGCTGACAAGAGGAGTTGACTTGAACCCAATTCTTTCTTGCAATGTGTGGGGTCAGATTATACACACAATGTTAAGTAATTGCTGCACAGATCTTTTGAAAGAGGCTCAAACAGCATTTCCAGGTTCCTCTGTCCAGTCATTTTTATCTTTCATGACCAAACAAACGAAAAACGGATGAACCTGTTTGTACAAACCTCTGTGCACAGATGACTGCTTGATTTTCTTAATCTCCTGTGTCTTGTTTTTTTGTACAGATGGTCCCCTCCCTGACCCACCAATGGTGCGACCAGCTGGACCAAATCAGATGGTCAACAGGGTGCAAGGGCCAGGTGAGGAACTACTTAGAATCAGGATGCATTATTTTAATTAATCAGTTTATGCACCAAAATTCGACACATTGTAATTTTTGTGTCAGCCTATATATTAATTCAACTGAAGCCGTATGATATTCTGTTGAGTGCACCACTGTACACTTGTGGGAACTACATACAATATTTCCACATGAAATGTTACGTGTGGTATCATAACAGTCTCTGTGTTTTGTCAGGTATGAATCAGTTCAATCAGATGGGGATGCAGTCTATGGGCCAGAGGTCCACGCCGCCTCTTCCCATGGGACCATCTGGCAACCAGGTCAGTACTCAACACACTGGATCACATAGTCTTGTTTTTAATTTTAATTATTCACAACAAGAATTCACTAAAGTGTACTGTGTATTTTTATAAAGTGGGAACCAGATTTTACTGTTGCATATCAAAATATAATTTAAATGGGGAGAAAATAAATTGTTACAAACTATAATGTAACCTGTCAACTTGCCTAGCAGAAAAAGCATTTTTAAGACCCCTGCCCTTTTAAATCTCTAGATGGGAATGGTCGGACCTAGGATGGGGCAGCCCAGTGTCAACCAGCTTCAGAACCAGTATCTGTCCCAGGGACAGTTTCCTGGGTCAGGACCAGGAGTTGGAACAGCTCAGCCTGGGATGGCCCAACCTGGAGCGCAGGCAGGCATGGCACAGGTATGTTCTTTTTCCTGTTAGTCGGAGATACCTTAATAGTAGATGTGTGGCAATTTACGCAAACCGAGGTTGATTCTGAAGCACAGATATTTATTTTAAAAAAAGAAGCTTGTTATCTGTTTTTAAAAACAGCGGGAAATGGATTGTAGATGCTAGTGTGAAATATAATGTAATGTTCTTAAAAATGTGCCCGAGTTAATAGAAAAGCTAAAAAATGAAACTGCTGAGGATTTAGTGAGTACCATCTCTTCCTCGGGCGTTGTTGTTGTTATAAAGTTGTAGCATCCCAATTTTCTAAAGTGCAAATTATGAATTTATAGAGGATCCTAAGAGTGTTCTCATGCCTAATGTTCTTATTAAACAAACTTTTTATTGACCCTCTTGCTGTGCACCCTTCTCGTCTATCACCCCTCTCTTTACCCTCATCCTCTTCTATCCTAAGACGCAGATGGGCACTCCTCCCTCCCTTCCAGTTGCTAGTCCTCTGGCACAGCCAGGTTCGGCCAGTGGTCCCGGTAGCGTCTCCGCAGTGGGACCCATGGGTCCTCAGAGCGTGGGTGGCGGAGGTCCCAACTCGGCCGTTGGAGCCCCTGCTCCCTCAATGACTCCATCTAACACAAACCAGCAGCCCAACTCCATCCCCCACTTGGCAGCCATGCGTGGCAGCTCGCCCTCCCCTGCTCACAGCCGATCTCCTACTCCTCACCAAACCCCCCCCAGACTAGCTGGGTCCCAGACCCCACAGCCACATACCCCTAACGCGCCACAGCTGGCTCCACCTTCAGTCCCCCAGCAGAACCAGCTCAGCCAGGGTCCCGGCTCCAACAAGTCCCTCCAGCAGCAGCACATGGGGCCATCTGGTTCGACCACTCCATCTCACCCTGGACTGGGCTCCAGCTCAACGCCGCACGGTGCTCAGCTGCCACGCACTCCGGTCAGTGTGATTTAGCCTTTTACATACTTTAACATTAAGACGAGGTCACCTTATTCCACAGATTCCTTTGATCTTGTAACAGTCACTCGTGTCCTTATGGTTTATATTTCCTATGTATCGCTTGGTCTTCACCTGAGGTTGTTTCTACGTTTCTCAGCTGTCCCAAAAGGGTTCATTTGCAGCAGACAGTCAGGCCCTGACTCCAGCCTCTGTCAGCAGCCTGGACACTTCCTCCCAGCAGCCACAGTCAGACGCTTCAGCAGGCAACCTTGACCCCAAGATGGAAATCAAGCAGCAGGATGAAGAGGAGGAGAGCGACGCCGGCAGCTGCTCCAAAGGAGGGAAGCTCAGCAACCTCAAAACGGAGGGAAAGCCTGTGAAATCAGAGCTGAAAAAGGAAGAGTGTTCTGGAGAGGGAGGTAAAGGGCTTCCCATGGATACGTCGACAACAATGCCGACGGCTAGCATAAAGATGGAAGACCGGAAACCGGAGATCAAGAAGGAGGTGAAGGAGGAAGATGAGACGTCTGAGACACCACAGGCCACACTGAAAAAGAAGAGTAAGCAGAGCTTCTGATCTCGTATACACTTTTTCAACGTGTGTGTGTGTGTGTGTGAGTGTGAGTGTGTACATGTCATGTTTGTCACAGAATCCAAAGAGGTAATTAAAGCAGTGTAAAATATATTTTTCACGATTTTTCTCCGGTCTGATCTGTTTCCTCCCAGTCTTCAAGCCAGAGGAGCTTCGTCAGGCCCTGATGCCCACACTCGAATCTCTCTACAGACAAGATCCAGAGTCTCTGCCCTTCAGAATGCCTGTAGACCCACAACTGCTGTGCATACCTGTATGTATCCGTGCTGAGATGTATTTGTGCCTTGTATACACTGCACCGTGCCCACCAGTGTTCCTCATGTCACTGTGTTCTTCTCCCCAACTGTCACATTCTGTATTGTCTTCGGTGTAGTTCCCTCACTTTGTGGGTACTTGACTGGAAATATATGTATAATGAACAAAAAAAACAAACTGGGATAAACCATTTAAACTGCTTAAATGTAATACATGTCCATTGTGTTTTTGCAGGACTACTTTGACATTGTGAAGACCCCCATGGACCTGTCTACTATCAAGCGAAAGCTGGACACAGGTTAGAACTTGTTGCTCAATATTAAAAGGTCCATTAAAAACTTAATGGACCAAAATACACTTTTCTTTGGTTCTTTTCAAGATGAATCCAAATGTGGAAAGATTTGGGGAAGAACACACAAGGACTATAAAGACCAAAGTGAATTTCTTTTATTGTTCTGGTCCTTTTTGTAAAGCTGTGTTTCAGCTTTATTGTTTCTTCTATTTGACATGATGTGCATATTTAAGATAAATTCTTTAGTTTTTTACTTTGGCTGGCAACCAATTCAGCCGGCCTTTCGACTGCTTATAGGAGATGCTCCAGTGAGCCAACTATCCTTTTCTTTCATTGTTTTTGTTTGGAAAGTTTTCTCATTCTGTCATCCCGTCATCCCATGCTTTGGGTTTTGGTTGCAGGTCAGTACCAGGATCCCTGGCAGTATGTGGATGACATCTGGCTGATGTTCAACAACGCCTGGCTGTACAACCGCAAAACATCCAGAGTCTACAAGTACTGCTCCAAGCTGGCCGAGGTTTTTGAGCAGGAGATCGATCCTGTCATGCAGAGCCTTGGCTACTGCTGTGGGAGGAAGGTGAGACAGCCGCCAGCTTAATGGCTAGATGGGTGAAATTGGAATTGTATGTCGGTGAGGTGCAATATTATATATTGCTATTGATTGTAAAAATCACGAAAGTCTTGAAGTTAAGATGCTCAAGGGCAAGAAAGAATGTTGGGTGAACTTGAATGATGAATGTTGTTGACTTTTTTGTTATCTTAGTATTTGACAGGTTGATTTACCTTTTGTCTGCCATTACACCTTTTGTAGGACGGCTCTGTTCACTGCATTAAATTGTTACGGGCTGAACGGTCACGCCCAAAAAAGTTTTAATTTTCCCACTTTCATGCTCCGCCTGCAAACTTGGCATCAGCTGAACCGTGCCTTCTTGAGATAAGGAGTGTATGAAGTAATGTACGTTGAGAATGTGGCGGGGTAAAGTGGTGTGTATACGTGTTTTTGAGTATGTTTTAGATGCAGAAATTACCCACCATCATTCACATCTGAAAATGGAGGCAGTGAAGTGGTTCATAGCTAAATTTGGCCGTGGGCATACCACCGCTATATCACATTTCAGCTCTCATTAGACTCTATTTTTGGTTTTGCAGACAAATAACAAAACTGATTGGTCCTTATTATGAGGGTGGCTGCGGGGTTACTTGTAACAATGAGACAAAACAAAGTAGTGCTTGACGTTCGCTGGTAATTACTTTTAACAAAACGAAGCCAAACAGAAATCGGCTCACCTCCCCTCCGCCAGGGGAGTTTTTACAGCTGGAACCTGGATGTAGGTTCATCTCTCGCAGTAGGACTTGCACTGTCCTCAATCATACGTCCTTCAACGTAAAAGTTCAACACATAATTTGCTATTTTTTCGTCCCAGTCAGAAATGTTGAGCAAGTACCAGTGGAAACCAATAGAGATCTTTTTCGTATTGTGTGTTTTTAACCCTTGGGTTAGCCGAGGTGGGTGTTACTAAATTGTTTATGGTCAAGAGATTAATGTTTTTATTTTATTTTTTAATCCTGTTTTTGTTTCTGTCCATCAGCTGGAGTTCTCACCTCAGACACTGTGCTGTTACGGAAAGCAGCTGTGCACTATTCCCCGAGACGCTGCTTACTTCAGCTACCAGAACAGGTATGGAGGGAGGGAAACGCCCATGTAGTAAAGGGCGGGGGGGGGGGTTAGATGAATGGATGGGCCAGTAAAAGAAGAAGGAATTGTGGTAGAGGTAAAGTGAAAAATATTGCCTGTAAAAAATGAACGCTGAATTGAATTGTACTTTCAAAACGAGATGGATAGAAGTGTTTTTATCAAAGTGTTACATCTGATTTATTTTGTTTCACTAAACGCTTCCCTTCACATTCCCTAATTTTATACCATCATGTGGTGCCTAATGCACTGGCATTTTAACAGTCGGCCCTCTCTTCTTACATTCTTTAAGGTTTTCTAAGTGTCATTAAATAAATCCATAAATAACACCTTCGCACAGAATGCTGGGAAAATAGTAGTAGTAGAAGAAGAAGAAAAGGCTGCAGAGACCAAACAAAGAAAATGTCTTGTTTCTCTAATCCTATTTATGCTTTTGCGTCAAACTGTCTTGAACACTCCCATTATCGCACAGTAAAAGAGTGTTGTCTTTCAGGAAGTAGAAATAATGCAAATGTTTTGTTGCTACTCTTCCAGCATGGCGGTGCGTTCCTTTGTAGATTTCTAAAGTCCACATTTTAATCTTTTTTTTTTTTTTTTTTTTTTTTTTTTTTTGTTATTGCTGTATTCAGTTTTTAAACCAATCAAAAAATCCGTAATGGGCTTGCAAAGGGCCGGGTTTA